>APFE030305802.1:64105-126402 GCA_000404065.3 Pinus taeda
GGCGGTCATGAAAAGAATGGAGCGTGAATGTATTGCAGTGGGTGAGACATAGGTGAATTCTCTGAATGACTTCTCTTGAACATATCGGCAACAGTGATGATGGATTGGTAGCGTTAACCCCAAATATGGATGGTGCGATGAACCAATGGTGATATGACCAGTGAACGGAACAACCCAACCCAGCTCGGATGCGGAGAGAAACTGTCATGTTCAAGAGTGACTTACTACCAATAAAGTTTTTTCAAGTTTTCTTCCCAATTTTCCCCAGTCATTGCTGACTAGTACCTCTTTATTTTTGTCAAGCTTGAGGAGGATAACATATGCTTGTTCTATAATCTGACCTTCGAGCAAACCTGTCGCTATATTTTAACGAGCCTAGCGACAGTGGAACTCATTCTCGTCCATTTGGATGAGTTTTTCACTATTCGGTTTTAACGAGTTTAACGACAAAGATAACTTGGTCCTTTTCAATTTTAGAGAGTCTGAAAGGGATAGAAAGGAAACTCCAAACATTATTTTTCATCATATAATCCCTTAAGTCCAAAAGAGCGTAAAATAATACGAAAGGGATGAATGCTCGGTAATTTTAACGAGTCGAATAAGACAAGCGCTCGATATTTTTGTGTAATAATCCCTCAAGTCCAAAAAGATTAAAATCTAGAGGAGGGATAACACTTCCGATGACTTTAACGAGTCGAAGAGGCTAATCTCTCAGCAATCTTTTCATATTTTATGACTCAGTTGAAAAGAGCTTAAAGGAGACTCATTTTTCAAGGAACGAGTGACGATTTCGGGTAGCAGCTGATTCCAGGTAAGGTTTGGAATTTTCCAATAATAGCAGTGTCACAAAGATGGCTAATAGAATCACTCTTCGCAGATGTTCCTCGAAAGGGTAAACAATCAAATGGAGGCGAATGATCGGCTAAAAAACAGAGTGGAGGTGATGATGAGAACACGACCAAGGCTCAAAAGCTGATGATAATGCATTCACAATGGTTATTTACCAGAAAATTGGTTCATTTTTTAATGAGCTTAAACTCTAGGGGAAACATTTGCTCATTTCTTATGCTTATTTTTTAACGAGCTTGAATTTTGTGTTAAAACTACTCGTGCCAGTCATATAATAAGGATATCTCATCTAAGATGCCATTTTTTATGGAGCTTGCACCTTTTAACGGTTTGCCCCGGATCCTTTCTTTATGAAAGCTAGGAAAGAACCAACCTTATGGGTTTAAAGGGTTAGAGGACCTACAAATTTAAAAAATAAATGGTCACTCTTTTCTTGTATGTAAAAAGGTTTGCATGCCCCCAGGTATAGCGAAAAATTCCCAAGTTACCGTATGAAAGCTCTCCATCCGCGTCGCAGAAAAAATGCTTCCTTGGCGATGTCTACCGAAATAGACAAAGGTGAGTGACACAGTTACCTGCACTCACATAACTTTAACGAGGGAATTGTATTCTAGTCTAATCCCATTTTCCTAAATGGATGGGTGTGTCAGACTAGTCATATATCCTCCATGAAAACCTACTCTATACCCAAGGTTTTCCTGCCGAAACAGACCAGGGTGCATGCCCCCTAGGTTTCAGTCATATCCTCCTGAATCACTCGCGCTCATAAGGTGGATGGACTGGATATTGATGAGATATTCCTTACGTGAAAAGACCATTTAGGGATGGTATTTGACTATTTTCTATGTGTGAACCAGGGAATGACAGTTGGTCTACGAGCTTGACCATTCTACCTTCATGCGGAAAACACATTACTCTAAAGAGTGAGGAGACGACGACTCCCATGCAATAAATATAGTCACGTCCAAGGAGTAGATTTTAATCCAAGGGTCCTTGAACTACCATCACATTCACGTGAACAGTTTTCCTTCTCAAAGTAATGGGCACATTTGGAAGGATCCCTAACGGTCGACTGGTTCCTTTATCAAAGCCTGTCAGATTTCGCATTTCAGTAAAAAGCGATGGCGAACCAAGCGTTTTCCAAGAATTTGAGGAAAGGATACTCACAGAAGCCCCTTCATCTATGATGGTACCAACCATGATCATTTTGTAAGCTTGTACAATGATTCAGAATGGTACACTAGCTGGTAAATGGGGTCTGCCTAGTAGATTCCAGTCGAAGGAAACGACTAGGTTGCTTGGAGGTGGGACTTAATAGACAGCCGGATATAACCCTGATGAACTTCCTTCCTGCAGTAAATGAATGGGTAGACTTCCCCCAAGTTCATCAGAGTCTTTGTTTACGAAAAGAATTTGAACGGTGTCGTTCTCTTTCTCATCAGTGACGGTATCATTCGAAGATGAACATTCTGAAGGCAAGACCGGGTCAACTGCCACCTCGACCTTTTTACTTTCGTCTGGTATGGATTTAGAGGGTTCATTTTCAATGATAGATGTTTTGGCCAACCACAATGGTGTGCCAGCCGGATTTTCAACCAGTGGTGGACTTGGCAAGAGTTTCTTATATCCAGGAGGGAGCCACAGCGGTGAAGCAGGACAGTCGTCCAAAACTCTTTTAGCTTCATCTAGGAAGGGACAACGGTGGACGGTGTGATCGCCTTCACACAATTTACAAGGAAATTTGCGATTCCTTTTCTATCCAGATACTTCACTTTCACTAGTTGATGGTGTGTTTTCAACATGATCATCAGAGGTTGACGAAACCGGATTGTGCAAACGAGGAGACCAGTCCCTTAAGATCTGAGGGATGCAAGGACAATCTCAATGATAGTGGTCTCTTTTGCAAATGACACATGGAGATTTAGGTTTAGACGGTGCGGTGTGAGGATTTTCATTAGACGACACATGGTTGCCCCCTTTCACTTATGGTTCTTTCTTCTTCTTTTCGTTTTTCTCTTTCCTCTTCTTCTTCTTCTTCTCAGTTACTTGATCTTTAGCTTTACGAGCTTTATCAAGTGAAGAGCAAGGAGGAGAGGGAGAAACAGACGAAGTAGAAGGCTGGGGGGTAACTCTAGTATCATCTAGTCGCTGACTTGACTGTTCAGGAATTAAAGTATTCTAAACGACAGAGGTATAGAAGAGCCATACGGGCAAACTAATCGTCAACCCTGGAAGTGACAATGTGGCCATATGGGGTGCACCAACATCTCCCCAAGAGGCGAAAGGACTAGGATTTCCTCCAAGGGGAAATCCTTGGTTGGTAGACTCCATTCTTCTCAACCTAAAGACCAATGACGGAACTTGTGATGTTATTCCTATTAAAATAAATTTTAGACGTTTTGACACAACTTGTTTTTTCAATTTTTAAGAGTCGAGAAAAAACAAAATATGACTCTAGTCGCCTTCGATTTTTAATGAGCCTAAAGTGACAAGTGCTCAGAAGGACCTTTTCCTTTAAGGAGTCTGAAAAGGAACGAAATAGACTTCTCTGGAAATCTAGGCAGAGGGGATTACCAAACCAATCGCAACACTGCAGAATACTTCTTACTGTATGGCAGTCAATCTTCTCGAATGCTATGTTCAGTGCATTGCGATTGATAGGGCGGCAGAAACAGCTTCCTAAGGATAAAGGATATAGCCTATTGTGTTCTCCCAATATATACTCGATGGTACATGGGAGCACAAGTTCGTACTAGCACTTGTCGTCTCAGAGTGGAGGAATCACCCAACCAACAATGAAAACAACAGTTACCAAGTTTTACGACGCTAGAATACGTCTCTAGCCTGGACTTCTAGATGTTGTGCATTAGGTTCCAAAGCTTTTTTAGATTCATTAAATTTATTTTATAGTTGATCTTGTTTAAAAATTTGCCTTTCAGGTTCACCGCATGATGTGTATACAATTCCTAAAATGCAGTCTAAGATGATAAACAACTATTTAATCTTCTTTTGGCAATGAAAATCCTAGCTACTAAGGAAAGAAAGTTGAGAGTCTTTCAACAAAGAGCATAAAGCACACACTAAATGCACTGTCCTAAATCAAACCAAGCAGCCTAAATGCAAATCCACATGCATGTATTTGTTTTTAGCCTTCTTAATGTATAAATGACGATAAGAAATCTAAGTGCAAATCTGAATTATTTTCAAAGCGACAATACTTAAAAAATTTCTTTTCAAAATGAAGTGAAGATAAGGGCGACACTTTGTGATTACGAAATGAAAAATGTTTTTCAACACTTTAAAAACTGCTAATTCAAATCATATACAAGAGTAATAGTACAATCGACGATCAAGAACAATGGGATTCTCTTCGACTGAAAATGACACTTATGACACTTTCAGAATAAGAAACGACAGTTCGACTACGCTACTTATTTGCAAAAGAGAACTGAAAATGGTGCACAATACATAAAAACACTTACAGTTCTTTGCACAATAGAGGCAGAATGATGGAAGAGAAGGGGGTTTTCACAGAGATATACTGACCACAGACAACAAAACTCCTGAAAAGAACTGAAAAGAGTGAAGAAAAACCAAAGCCTGAAGGTAAAATTAACCTTCCCTAACCATCGCACCTGTCACACAGGGAATCCAGAATGTAGTGCACCTACTGCACACGGGAAGTGCGATGCATACAGACTGCCTTGAAGGGAGGGTGCGATGGTACCAGTGCAAGACTTTTCACCAGTCTTTGCTCACAATTTACAGGTCAGTTCAGGGATTTAGGCCGAGTAAGTGATGTTCAGTAAATGTAAATCACAAGGGTTGATCTAAGGAGGTTACTAGAGCCACCACTTAGGGAAATTAGAACGTTTGTAGATTGATTGTTCAATTTATAAACAAAACCCGAAGATAGACTGAAGCAGCATTGATCTACTTTGCATTTGTATAACAAATGCAGTTCAAAGGATAGTTGGCTTGACTTCAGGCTACATCTGTAAGTTTATAAAACAAACAAAGATAGACTAACAAGCAATCTATTCGCTCCCCAGTGGAGTCGCCATTTTGTTACTGGGAATAGTGTCCACTTGGAGCTGCTATTCCCACTAAGACTGGTAGCTCTCTTAGAAACAAACAAGTAAAGTCTACTTTCATTTTCCTTTATGAAAATAGATAAGAGTGGAACAAAGGAAACCAAACTTAGTCTTGCACTTGATTCCTTACTTGATTCCTCTCCTTCCTGATAGAGCTTTGCCGCTTCTTCTTTGTCTGCCCAGCTTCAAAGAGCACCTATGGAATCAAAACAACATACTACTATCGAAGAACAAAGATCTATATTCATAAATAACACAGGATCAGATATGTGTTAACCATACAAATGCATATATAAGCAAACATACAAGAATATGGAGGAAAACTTGAATAGCTTTATTAAGATCAAAAGTAGCAAGAGGATTACAACCATATGTTCTGAACCAGCATCATCCTCCAACAAGAAAGCCATTCTTCACCTCAAGTAAAGCTTAGATCACCCAACACTATGAAATTACACCAGAAAACCAACAACACTTCTCTACAAGATACAAGATTCCAGCCTCTGGATCTCTATGATGAGGGATCCATATATAGATGATTGTAGGGGAGTGAGTCATCTTCTAGGGTTTTGATTAGTGTCCTCTCTCTGATAGTTCTTGATTCCACTTGGCGACTGATGATCTCTTACTCATCCCTGGTCGAAAACAGAGAGGCAAGTGTCACAATGGAAGCTTCTGGAAGATTCCATGATCTTACACCTTGCAAACTGTCTCTGCCATTTGTCCATTCTCGCCCATTGCACCCTACAGAGGGGTCATTCAGTATGCATCACACCGTTTACACTAGGAAGGTAATATGCATCACACCCTCTGCACTGGGTATTCAGTATGGTCTAGTTTTGACCATTTCTGAGCAGTTTTTAGTGGAGAACTTTTGGGAGATGATGTAATTAGCTGACCTTGTTCCTTTAGGTAGTGAAGCAACACTTTTAGGGACTTAGGAGCCCTTAGTTTATGGACATTTATTATTGGGGTGCAGTGCCCAAAAATGTCTATAACACATTAGGTCTAGGCTTTAATGCCAGCAGGCCAAAGGGAGGATCAGAATAAGTTTTCATCGCAAAATTTCATTGTTATATTGCTTGATCATGACTTTTCTTCAAAACCCTATTTTGAAGAAAGTCATGATGTTGTTCTTTGTAATAAATGTCATGTACATTTTTCAAGTTTCTAGTTGTCAAAATCTACTGGCGCAGCGATGGTCATCCTTTGTCGTATTCAAAATCAGTCATCCCTGCAAAATTTGACAAAAAGTTTCATCATTCAAGTTCAAAAGTCAGAGGAAACAAAGCAACAATTTTTTTTTTAATTTGAAAAGAGTCGAAGCCAAAACATTACAAAAATGGGTTTGTACAAAGCAAAAACCAATTTCTCAATTATATGAGGTAATTCCATTGTTTTTACAACCAATCTGCATGCCAAAGACATCACAGAAAGTCGAGTATAAATGCGGAGGAACAAAATCGTGGTTTGAAATCGGGACTGTGCATTGTAGTTGTGTGCGCGGCGCATTGGGAGCAGGCGCGGCGCATAGATGCGACACGACGCACATAAGAATTTTACACAGTGTAATTTTGCACTGGCGCAGTGCATACAGCCCGCGCGGCGCACTAGGTGTGCGCGTGGCGCACAGGGATGACAAACCAGTTTTTCACCACTGCTTCATCAAAATTTCAAACTAACTCAATTTCCTATGCTCCCTAACTGCAGGTGTGTCATATCATTGTTTTTATTCATGAAGGAACATGCTTCACAAACTAGAGGTAAAGGAGGCATTGATTTTCTTATATCAGTGACTAATTACTTTAGAGGATGGAGAAAAAATGTGCTGTTAAAAATGGTACACAGGTCAATACAGGCAGTGGAAATTACATTTCTAAGCTCTTAACTTTTATACCATCCACTCAAATCACCAAACAAGGTGACACAACTAATTTCTTCAAATTGAAAGCATGAAGAGCTTATCATTTTCACATATAAAAGGGGATTTTAAGCAAATGGATATGATTTCGCTGGTATTGAAGGAGATATTATTGAGTTTAGGAAAATTGTAGCTGGGATCATTCATTAACAATACATTTTTCCCTTTATTAATGGCAAAATCTTAGTTCAATTATTAAAAGATAGTGTTTATTCAAACGGTAAAAAGGAAAGTGAACAGTCAAAGACCGAACGCCTAAATTTAAAACGAAAAAATCAAACATTGCAGAGAAATAGGATTGGAGGTCTATTTTTGTCTTCAGTTACGATTCAGAAGGTCTACGCTACAGGTTATGCCTACTCATTGGTCATCAAACAGATTTTATATGTAACGCTGCTCCTTTTAAGAATAGGTGGTTGGCTTTTTAGCTTTTATTAGTTAATGATTAAACAATTCCTTTTTTTTGGGTCAATCTATTTTCTCACATGGGGGCTTATTTATTATTGTAAATCATTTGTAAAGGGTCTGAGTTATGGGAAAAGTGTGGAAGAAAAACCAGCGTTTCACTGCACAGTTCTGGCAGAGAATTAATGAAATGATGTAGCTCTGATTCATGAGATTCATGTGGTATGAGTTTAGCATATGTTTCTTCTTCTATTTCATATGTATCTTGTTATGTTTTACCATTCATTCATAATCATTTCTAGTTGAATGCTTTTAAGTAAGAAAGGTAGAATCCAGTTTATTGCTCTGCCTTGGGAAATTATTTATGCTCTGTGTGTCTTCTTCCATTTGAAAAGGATTCATTTATTATACCCTTTTCAACCTATAAAAATTCTTTCCACTCCGTATTATTTCAATTTGATTGCTAAACTTCCTACCTATCTTGCCCCATGAAATACTCTGTGTCTTTGATTTAATTTCTCTGCTCATGTTGTTCTTTATCCTATACATCCCTAAAAATTCAGTCATTCATTAAATTACCTCTTTCATATTTATTTAGTAGCCTAAAATCATCATTAAAAGTCATCTCAAAACCTATTGAGCATTTTTACTGATTTTGACCCAGAGAGAGCCCTCTCCTGTCCTCGTAGGGCTAGCTACGAGGCTAAGCATGGTTTGTGGTTATCTTGAATTTTGCCTTCCTTCAGCCTAAGGCAGATTTAGGCTCTAACATAGTGGCGACTCCACTGGGGAAGAAAGTTTATTTTCATTGTTTAGCTTTGTAGACTACAGACGGAGTCTGAAGTTAGCCAGGTAGCCTTCGAAACGCTTTTTCTTTGCATTAGCGAAAGTAGATGAAAGCTGCTTCAGTCAATCTTCGGTCTAGTTTATAAAATGAACATGTAATCTAAATGATCACCTCAGTAGATGTATCAAAGTTAGATCTGATTTCGATGGTGGACAATGATTAGACACAGCAAAGCTGAAATCATTCACCTAGCAACTTCATTCAATGAAAAATATAGAGATCAATGCTTCATGGTGACTCCACTGCAAGAAGATTAGTAGCTTTAAGATTTTTCAAGATGGAACGGGTTGCAAGAAGATACGCTCCTATGAGCCGAGACACGTCCTAGGTTTTCCGAATAAAATACCCAAGGTGGATTGGCTTCATAATTTGCCTATGTTTAGAAATGTGGAAGGTAATGACGCTGCTCTTCATTTGGTGAAATTTCACATTCATGTGCATAAATTAAAGATCATTTTTCCTAAAGACTATTTGATGAAAATGTTTATGGCTACTCTGGAAGATGAAGCCCGATCTTGGTATGAAATTTTTCCACCTGCTTCCATTTATTGTCTAAAAGATTTTCATACAATATTCTTTGAAAGGTATAAATAATCTTGCCCATCCTTAATATAGTGCATAATTGTTGTGAACACGTTAGTAGTTTCATTGAAGATCTTGAGAATTTTTATGGAGATAATGAATTGATGGACGGAGAAATCATGGAAGCATTGTATGAAAATTTGTTTCAGCAGCTCACAGAAATATTAGAGGATACTTATCAAGATCAGTAGGTTGAAGATTTCCATATGGTTGAAATTGATGAAAGAAGAAGTTTTATTTCAGATCTGGTTGAAATAAAGGATGATACGTAGGAAAATGATGTTCCAATCTCAAATAGTGATGACGATAAATCAGATCGAGAGATAAATTGTGATGAGGAAAAACATGTTGTTCCAGATCTCATAAAAGAGAGTCGTATTGTTGAGGCTGCCTCAAATGAAGAAAAAAAAGTTACAAACCTAAATTCTCTCATCCCAACAGAACTAGATCTTCACGAGGAGGTAGTTCATTCCCTCTATGACAAACAAGATGAGATCTTTGTTCAAGTAATTGAAAAAGTTTCTTTGGATGAATTTATGGTCGATGATAGAAATGATAGTGTTGGGTTTCAAGAATCATCTGAAGTTTCTTTTCTTATGATTGATGAATGTAATGAGGAACATGATAATCTATCTGGCTGTTATATCATATGAAGATGATCAAAAATATATTTAGACTATAGAAGATCAGAACCTTCAGGACTGCCTTTCAAATTCTTCTTCATATGCCTCATGTTTTGAAATGTTTTTCCAAGAGGAGATCTACTCATATACTTGTTCATAATTTTTGGAGGACCAGGAACATTCTTTTACTAAAGTACATTATGAAGGAAGATCAGAATCAAAAGAAAAAGACACATTTTTTCTTCAGCAGGAGGTAAATATTCATGTTTTTCAAGATCCTCTGGCAAATATGTTGTAGTCAGCAGTGAAGGTGATTATTGCAGTATTCAGTGATGAAGGAGATCATGGTCAATTATGTTTTTGGATGCCCAGTTACCAGTATCTGTTGTTGACCAGAAGATCTGATCAGGAGAATCAATCAAGAAGGCATCTGCTTAATTGGTTACATTGGAATTTTGATATAGTTTGATGGTATATTGTCTTGTAAGAAACACAGGTGGTCATGTACTACCATCAAACTTTAAATTTTAAGTTCAGATCTTAGTCATTTTGAGTTAGTTTGAGTCAAATTTTTAGTCAAGAAATCAGTTAACAGTCTTGTGTTGATTTTTCAAAATTGTGGACTCCATAGCCCAATGGATGAAGGCACTACCTGCTCTCCCAAATATTTGTAGTTCTCGGCACCTCCAAGGAGCTACCATCCCCATTGGAGCCAATGTTAGAGTCAGTCTTTACATCCCTCCATCATAGATCATTTCTCTTTTTGCATTTGATTTTTAGGTGTCTCGCTCGATTCACTCAGTGGCATTCCACTAAGGGCATGCCATAATCTTATGGAAGGGACTTGTCACTCATTACCCCTCATGCCTCATCTTGCTGGCTCAGGTCTATTCATCAAATCAATTTTAAGGTAATTTACAGTCCTGTTTGATGTCTAGGTAAACAAAGAGTTATTTTAGTCATTAGGTCTAGGGTTTAATGCCAGCAGGCCAGAGGGAGGATCACAATAAGTTTTCATTGCAAAATTTCGTTGTTATATTTCTTGATCGTGACTTTTCTTCAAAACCCTATTTTGAAGAAAGTCGTCATTTTGTTCTTTGTAATAAATGTCATGTACATTTTTCAAGTTTCCAGTTGTCAAAATCTCCAGGAGCAGCCCTGGTCATCCTTTGCCGTATTCAAAATCAGTCATCCCTGCAAAATTTGACAAAAAGTTTCATCATTCAAGTTCAAAAGCCAGAGGAAAAAAAGGAACAAAATTTGTTTTAAAATGTGAAAAGAGCCGAAGTGAAAACATTACAAAAATGGGTTTGTACGAAGCAAAAACCAAGTTCTCAATTATATGAGGTAATTCCATTGTTTTTACAACCAATCTGCACGCCAAAGACATCACAGAAAGTCGAGTATAAATGTGGGGGAACAAAATCATGGTTTGAAACTGGGACTGTGCATTATAGTTGTGTGTGTGGCGCATTGGGAGCAGGTGGAGCGCATAGGCGCGACGCGACGCACATAAGCATTTTCCACAGTGTAATTTTGCATTGGCACGACGCATACAGCCTGTGCGGCACACTGGGTGTGTGCGCGGCGCACAGGGCTGACAAGCCAGTTTTTCACCACCGCTTCATCAAAATTTCAAACTAACCCAATTTCGTATGCTTCCTAACTGCAGGTGTGTCGTATCATTGTTTTTATTCATGAAGGAACATGCTTCACAAACTAGAGGTAAAGGAGGCATTGAGTTTCTTGTATCAGTGACTAATTACTTCAGAGGATGGAGACAAAATGCACTGGTAAAAATGGTACGCAGGTCAATAAGCCAAGGGAAACTACATTTCTAAGCTCTTAACTTTTATACCATCCTCTCAAATCATCAAACAAGGTGACACAACTAATTTCTTCAAATTGAAAGCACGAAGAGCTTATCATTTTTACAAAGAAAAAGGGATTTTAAGCAAATGGATATGTGTTTGCTGGTATTGAAGGAGATATTATTGAGTTTAGCAAAATTGCAGCTGGGATCATTCATTGACAATACATTTTTCCCTTTATTAAAGGTGAAATCTTAGTTCAAAACCATTTTTATTAAAAGACAGTTTTTATTCAAATGGAAAAAAGGAAAGCGAACAATCAAAGACCGAACGCCTAAATTTAAAATGAAGACATCAACCATAACAGAGAAATAGGATTGGAGGTACATTTTTGTCTTAAGTTACGATTCAGAAGGTCTACGCTATAGGTTCTGCCTACTCATTGGTCATGAAACAGATTTTATATGTAACGCTGCTCCTTTTCAGAACAGGTGGTTGGCTTTTCAGCTTTTATTAGTTAATGATTAAAAAATTCCTTTTTTTGGGTTGATCTATTTTCTCACATGGGGGCTTATTTATTATTGTAAATCATTTGTAAAGGGTCTGAGTTTTGGGAAAAGTGTGGAAGAAAAACCAATGTTTCACTGTACAGTTTTGGCAGAGAATTAATGAAATGATGTAGCTCTGATTCATGAGATTCATGTGGTATGAGTTTAGCATATGTTTCTTCTTTCTATTTCATATGTATCTTGTTATGTTTTACCGTTCATTAATAATCATTTCTAGTTTAATGCTTTTAAGTAAGAAAGGTAGAATCCAGTTCATTGCTATGCCTTGGGAAAGCATTTATGCTCTGTGTGCCTTCTTCCGTTTGAAAAGGATTCATTTATTATACCCTTTTCAACCTCTAAAAAGTCTTTCCACTCCATATTATTTCAATTTTATTGCTAAACTTTCTGCCTATCTTGCCCCATGAAATACTCTGTGTCTTTGATTTAATTTCTCTTCTCATGTTGTCCTTTGTCCCATACAGCCCTGAAAATTCAGTCATTCATTAAATTACCTCTTTCATATTTATTTACTAGCCTAAAATCATCATTACAAGTCATCTTGAAACCTATTGAGCATTTTTACTAAGTTTGACCCGGAGAGAGCCCTCTCCTATCCTCGTAGGGCTAGCTATGAGGCTAAGCGTGGTTTGTGGTTATCTTGAATTTTGCCTTCCTTCAGCCTAAGGCGGACTTAGGCTCTAACAGAAATGATGACAATGAAGAAGATCCTCTTGGATTTCCCATTCAAGATACTGATATAAATGTTCATATGAAGAACATCCCTCCATATTTCCTTCCCAAATTCCATGATATAAGGTCAAATGATCCATAAACCTTTCTCTTTTAATTTGAAATCCTTTGTATATCTTATGGTTACTTACTAAACAGTAAAAAATTGAGATTGTTTCTGATAACTTTGAAGGATAGAACTCTTAAATGGTTCATGATTTTAGGGAGTAATTCAATAAGATCATGGGATGATATGCAAAATATGTTTTTAGAAAAATATAAAGATCATGATCTTAAAGAAGAAATATTTATAATGAATAAAAAATAAGATGTGAGCCTTGAGGATAAAATAGACATATTTATGTACAATGTTAGGAGGGAAACATTACATCATTTAGGATCTGACACACTAAAAACTCTCTTACTTAGAAAAATTAGGGATGAGTGGATTGATCTCCTTGATCTCATGAGTAGAGGTGATGTATACCAATTATCATTTGAATAAATTTGTGAAACATGCAAGCACATCTTAAGATGAAGGGCAAGGGTAAGTAAATCAACATCAAGATCAGTAAGTCAAGTCGAACTTCAATTTTTTCATGATAACTTGAAAACAAAAATTCATAGCAATCTAAGTGAACAAGTAGAAATGTTAAGAAAAAAAATGAGAAAAAAGAGGATGTTGATATTTGTGTTATCCATGTAGAATCAAATGCCACTAGATATTTTCCATCATTACCGAGGTTGAAGGAAGTTTACCAAGAGGAAAATGGAGCAAGTCAATCACCGAAGCAACTATGTTTTGTAGTTCAAAGAAAACCATGGCATCCTAGTAAATCTGATATGATGCAAGAACCTAATTCACAATTTCAAGGTTATACACATCCATCTAAAATTAATTGGAACACACTATTTCCTTGGAAACCTTGGCCATCTCAACTCCGAAACCAATATTGACAAAAAGGTTGGCAAGAACCTTATGGGATAAATCCAAAATATCCTCAGTATTTTCCTCAATATCCTCCATACCCAACTCCATGCTATACATACCATCCACCTCTGCCACAACCACAACCCTAACCACATCCATCTCAAAGATCCACTCGCACTCAACTACTTGTACCACCATTTCCAAACCCAAACAATGAAGTAAATCAACCCACTTACAATGTTGAGGCATAACACTTCGAAGTAACTCTTCTTCATATAAATGGTATTCATATTATCTCACAAAGGGTATTGAATGAAATATATTTTCCTAATGTCATTGAAGAACAACATCTACAAGAAGAAGATAAAGAAGAATCATGTATCACATTTTGTGGAGAGCAACCAGTGGAGCTCGAGATTGAAGAGTTTTTGTTATACTTACCATCAGATACTTTATGTGTGCAAGGGACTAATTGGAAAAAAGTAGAAGTTTTGAATGGCACTAGAAAAAAAGATGCAAAGAATGATCCAGATGAGCAAGCGAACCAAGGGAATCAAAATTGTATTGAGGTTTGGTTCCAGAAAATCAAAAGGATGGAGCATCACTCTCTTCTTCAACAATGCTTTTTATCATCAAATTCAAGGAATTTTGTATCTAATATTTAGGTAAATGTCAAATCATATGTTTTGAGCTTACACATGAGTTTATATATCATCTTTTTATGAAAATGGCTCCATTGGAATTATTCCTACACTTGAAAGAGATTCTTTTCTTCAAGTAGAGTAGGATAAAAAAAAGAAATAACAAATGGAAAAAGAGAAAAAAAAGGGAAAAGAATAAAATCTCAGATGAAAATCTATTTTGAGGCACCTGAGATTGGCTTACTGATTGAAAACCTTCATAGGCAGTCATTGGGTTGGAAAAAATAGAAAAAAAAAAGAGAAAAAGAAAATATCCTAGCCAAAAACCTCCTTTGAGGTGCCTAGGTAGACCTACTAGTTGAAAACCTCAATGAGGTAGCTAGTAGGCCTAAGAAAAGAGAAAAAAATGAAAAAAATTTATCTCTCTCTGATGAATGTAGGTTCTCTCCAACCTTTTCAAGCAACAAGAACAAGTTAGCACCAAAAGAAAAAAAAGAAAAAAAAAAAAAAAAGGAAAAAAAAAACCTAGTTAAAGGAAGTCAAACTTTGGATTTCTCCTCCTTTGCCTAGATACTCCAACAAGACCAAGGCCATGTAAATTGATCACCCTCATCCATTTCCAACATCCACCCATCATTTTCAATCATTTCCCATTCATTTCCCTCACTGGCCTAAAATGACACATGAAGGTTCTATTTTGCTACAGGAGGCAAAAATACACAGGGCATAAATGGTTTTATCGTATATCGAAAACCATGCATCCACTGGCAGAGTTGTTTCGTGGGGAGATGAATATGGATGATGGTAACATGCTCAAGGAATTTCGACAAATTGTAGTGCAAATTTTTGGAGAAGTTGACCTCCATCACCTAAAATGATTTTTAATTTTCTCAAGATTTGTACATTTGTTGGCCAATATTATTTTATGGGAGATGCATAAGGATGATGGAAACATGATAAAAAAAATCAAGTCAATCGAATCTACCATTTGATAGATATAGATAAAACAAATTATGCTACATGAGCATTCGATATTGCTATATGTGTATTCCAGAATTTCTACATCAAGTCGTTGAGCATGAGAAATGGATGCAAATTTAAATTTTTTCATCTAGGAACAAGAGGAGGGGTCCACCATAGCCTCATTATTCATTTTCCACACCACTTGACCTCTTATCCAATCTCATTTTGATATTTTTCCATGAAAAAAACCCATTTTAACCCCTTCTTCCATCCTATCCACCACAAAAAGGCCTATGATTCTTGTCAACAAATTACTCATGAATTATCAATATTTTTAAAGGTATCACATGAAGACACACAATCTTGTAGTAGTTTGCACATCCTCTATTAGACCATAGCTAGAGCATCAAATTTAGAATTCAGTCACCATGAGCACTTTAGGATTGCAATTTTCATCCTTCAAAAACCAGAAGACCTCATATCAGTTGTTACACAATTCTTAATCACCTAGCAAGCAACAAAATTTGATTCCAAAAGCACCTGCACACACCTGCATCATCAAGTTTCAGCTAGCATAGAACATAGAATGTTTATATTCTTCTCAAGAAATTGCAGAAGGAAACATAGACAAAGAAATCACCTCATAGAAGGCACTCAAAAACAACCTCACCCATGTCCAGATCATCCATGCAACCATCAAAGGATCATTACTAGTAGCTTCAAAACCACTAAGGCAGTGTCAACACTCATATCAACAACCTCAATATCACCTCCAAAAACACATCAAGGGTAATTCTCAGGTATGCAATCCCCTAAACCTTTCCTATGAACTTACTTTAGCTTGAAAAAAATTGCAATTTTATGAAGGAAATGGTTTTTTATAGTCAAAATTAGTAGCAGAGCAACCTCGGCCTTATCCAGTAGTTAGCCTCACTTTTGCACCAAGACACCCACACGTGTGGGTGAGGAACAAGACAAAAGTGAAGGGGACTTGAGAAAGTTGGTTGTAATAATTTAGTCATGGTGGAGGACAAGGAGTGTGAAGGGGTAACAGGGGACCAACTTAGTTAACAAAAAGCAGCTTGAGTTTATTTTCCATGCAATGAAAAAATATAATATATATATATATATATATATATGATAAATAAAAAAAACAAAAGTAAAAAAATAAAGGTGGGCCCACTACCTCTTGGCATGCAAAGATTCATTGTTATAGGATTATATGATACAGGAAGGAACAAAACCGCTACAGGAAGAACAAAGTTGCCACATGAAGGAACATCACTACTACAGGAAGAACACATTTGCTATAGGAAGTTAATAGAGTGCTACAGGAGGTAAAATTTCACCCATAGGGAGGCCCACCACTATAGAAGTCATATCTAAGAGGTTCAAAGCACAAGATACCCTGCTATAGGAGAAAACAGAGGAGATACACACGAAAACAAGGCTACTATAGGAAGCAAAATAATTTCTACAGGAGCAATAAAGACTGCTACAGGAGAAATAGGGAATGCTACAGGAAGGGATAGCCACATCAAAAAGGGAAGAAAGAAAACTCCAATAACTCCAAGAGCCTAATCCACAACCTGACCTTTCATCCTACTACAAATGTTTTGAGGGTTGGATAATTATACCCACCAAATTTGCAATACCACTCTTCTTTGAGCTAGAAAGGGAAAGAGGCAGAACTTGCATATGTGTACAAATTACAAAATCCAAGAAGGTGGAGGATGTGGCCATCATGAAGGAAAAAGTGAAAAAAATGAGTAAGGAGTTGACCAACTTGGGGATAAAAGACTTATTCATGAAGGAGTAGTTGTAGAGGCTTAAAGAGAAATTATAGGAAAACAAGGCACAACTTGCCACCATGGAAAGTTTTTCCATGAAGGCCATCCAATGTAGTAAACCATCCAAATCATATTCCATTGAGCTAAGGAAGGGAATTTCATGAAAAGATATATGAGGCATAAAAGAAGAATAATATGGAAAGAAGTTGGATACGTTTCTTAGAGGATGAGAGATAATTTCAGTAGGGGGTATGATGGGCCAGCAAATTAGACATAAATTAAGGCCCATCTAACCTTTCCTAGGCACATAAAGTTTATATTAAATATCTCCTTCTACACTTAATAATCGTTTTTATCTTTAATATGTCCTTAGAAAGGTTTAGAGGTAATTGCATAATATGTGCCTAATATTATTTATTTTTGCAGAATATTGAGAGAAAATGGAGTAAATTATTAATGAGATAATATAGGGACTTTATCCTTACTATAGGATGGACCAATATTTGATAATCAATGAACATGATATTATAAACTATTGCACAAATTCTGGAGCTCCAGTGATTGAGAAAATATAGGAATGTGCTCCCTGTAATTTAATGCAGATTCCTAGTGTTGAGAAAAACATCCACTATTTGAGGGATTTAGGAGGGGAAGCTTCCTCCTTTCAAGGAGAATTCTTCCTCATCACTTTTTATAGGTACAAATTCAAATTTGCCTCTAGAGGCATGCATTTCTTAGTCTTACTATGGAGAAAACTTATTATATACCAACCCCACTTTCATTTCTAGTAGGTATGCACTTGGATTGATTCAAATATTGAAGTTTGGTGCCAATTTTAGCTTATAAGGCTTGGTTTACTCCATAGGACTCTTAGTTTCCTTGGGCTTATCCATCTTAGGAGCCTCATATCCCTCTTGTAAATTTTCTTTATTTCCTTTGAATGTCTTTTTCACATGCATCTCTTATTTCTGAATTTACTATTCATGCTTCTTTTGCTATATGTTACATTGGTTAAATTATTGAAGTGAGTTGTTTTTAGATCATTTATAGATTCACAAGCATGATTTATCCTTATAACAATTGTTGGCTTGAGGGGGCTTGAACCTAGGTTCAGATTTAGCTATGCTAACCAACAAAACCCTACATTACTGGCCATTTTGGCAACAATTGGCGTAGTGAATGTTATAGTCTCACACGAGGCAGTATTGGGAGATGCTAGAACTAGGTTTCTATATCCAAAGGACTATGTGATGCTTTTATGTTGCACTTAGGGCTTTATCTGACCTTCACGAACCCTAACCCTTTAAACCCAAAAGTTATAGTAACTAGCAGATAATAGATTCAAACCCTTCGATGATTGTTCTAAACATCCATAACATCATGGAAATAAATAGATCTACTCCATTCATGCATTTATTAAGTACTTTTCATGATAAATTTCATAAAAAAATCGAACATGCAATAAATTCAAAAGTAAACAATAACACATAGATACACAGATAATGCTCCAAAACAACATTTATTATGCTTAGATGTTCAATTACATGCTCTTCCACCCTGCACACACAACTGTTGGGGCCCATGCACTCAGTTACAGACTTACCAAGGTCCCTGCACACACAGCTATAGGAGCCTTCCCCTTTGCCTAAGTACAAAATAGACAAAATAGATCTGAAACTTGTCTTTTATGCTCTTTGCTATCCTAACTGACTTTTCTATGACTCTCTATGACTCCTTTATATCTTTCTTCATTACAATACCATGGTTCACAAACCATGGGTGGGTCACAAAGCAACTTAATACTTAACAAACTAAGGGTATTTGACCTTCCTAAAGCTCCTTTGATTCCTATCGACCTATTTGTTCTGCTCCTAAAAAATGTAGAGACTTTAAAATATTAACAAAATTATGAAAAAATTTAACCTCAGGGGATCCTATCACAACAGACCCGCAACACAAAGTCATGACTCATCCCGAGTCACTCTACTAGTGTTGCCTCGATCTTTTCCTACAGACAACTACACTCTATCTTTAACACTTGAAGATCTATTGTTCCTTGTCCATCGGCTAGAAAAACTTCTTCAACGAGTTTTTTTGTAGTTGGACCCTCAACTGTAAGGCTCATGGTTCTTTGTGTCTGTTGCATAGCCTTAAACTTGCTTTGAATTGTCCAGGAGATATGGCTTGCCTCATTGACCGAGGGCTGCATCCTTGAGGATATGATGGATGTGTTCTAATGAAGCTCATCAATCTGGTTCTGGATTAACTTTCCTTCCTATAGTATGGTGAACCTTTGCACTGGTGCTAAGGTCTGCGTTGTTGCCATGATCACGTCGAACTGCACTTGCTTTTCTCAGATATTTGTTTCAACTTTTTTCAAGTGTGGATCCTCCTATAACAAGGTCAACATCTCCATGGTATTCTAAAACAACTAGATGCAATCCTTGACTACAACTTCCATATTAGTCATGTTCCCTTTAATAGTAGCCTCAAGCCGCTCTTTGATTTTCGAAGGAGTAGTTGGACATAGATTAAGTTGAAGCGATATCTGAAACTACATCTCAAATTGGACCTTGCCAATTTCCTCCCTTGACTCCTTCACCACAGTAGCTAACTCCTGGATTTTCTCTATGGAGGCTACTTTTGTTGAAATCTAGAGCTTGAGAAGCTCACTATAGGCCTATGCTATTGCCACCTCTGTTTTTTGACTACACACAATGACCTATTCACATTCTTTGAACAAATGTGCCTTATCCTCAAACATTTGTTGGTTGTTTGTTTTGACTTCGCTAATAACCAGTAATTCATGTTTTTCCCGAACATTGAGCTCGTCTGATAATCCTTGATGCAGCTCCTGCAATTCCTGAATAGGAAGCTCACAAGGTTAAGACTAAAATTTTACAGATACAATAGGCGTGCCCTATCTTCTGAAGTTTCAACGTGCAGAGGTATGTGGTGATCTCTGCTGTCATGCTCACTTGCTTTAGGCATGCTTGTCCTATGCTCGCTTGATTTTCCCCTATCTAGACCACCAATTCCCTCGGGCCCTATTGTACCTTGTCCAATGGGTGGTGGTACTAGTCCTCAATGTGACACCAAACAGTTTCCATGACATTGTAGGCCACATCACTGATCTCATCTAGGTCCCTCTCTGTGAGGACTAATGGTGTTGCACTCGTAGACCTGTGAGACTTCTGCTTCTTGCGAGGTCCCGTGGAACTCCTCCTCTGCCTCTTCCTGAAAATGAAGGGGGACTCCAAGCTTGTGACCCCTTCCTCTTCACCCTTTGTCTCTACTTCTACATTGGTGTGCTCTATTTCAGATTCGTCAAGGTCAATAGTGGCCTGCGACATGCTACCAAATTTCTCCTTTGGTGCTTCCATCTCTTTTGTAGAGACCTTGTCCTTCGGGGCTTCTTTCTCCCTTGTAGACGCCTCTTTCTACTACGCAACCTCTTTTTTCTACGTGGAATTTTCTTTCGTAGAAGCCTTATGTTCTTCTTTCTCCTTATATTTTGTTGTTGTTGATGTAGCTGTGGTTTTCTTTGTTTCATCTTCGGCAACCTTACTAGTTCTTGCACCTACATTATATGGGGTGAGTCATTTGCTCGAACATTTAATGATGACCCCCATGATATCATATTTGTGACCAGATATGGAATCTTAAGCCAGGTGACCATGGCATCCTTCTTCACACAGATACATAAATTATGAAAATATGCCTTGACTTCTGCGATGTTAACATACTACACATGAAAACTTGGTGATAAATGTGACCATTGGTTTATCACCATCCACAACTTAGACTTGAATAGGACCCACCATATCTTTGTCTCCATGATGCATTCAATATCCTTTTTCCCCATAATGTGGGGAACTTCGCAGCCTCACAAAAGTCTGGATCATGTTGCGAGAAGTAGCCACGCATAGTGGAATTCCTTGCCGTCATCCTGCGCTTTGAGGAAATCTTCCAAGAACTCATGACATAGATACTAAGCCCAATTATTTTGGACTCCTTCGGTGCACTGCGTAACCCAAAATACTACTGGTGTTGGTACTTAATCAATAAGAAACTTATTTATAATTCTTCCAGCCAAAATTTGTGCAACAAAATTCTCAACACCATTAAATATCTGGACGAATTTTTTACTAACCCAAAGTTGCTCTTCATTTGGTCGGCTAGCTTTGTCTCCTACAATTTACACACAAACATATCTGTAGGATTGATGCCCTGATACAAGAATAAGGTTATTCAGTGAATTAACGTATCAGTAATGGGAGTGAGCCCTCCCAACCAAAGGTACCCATCACGAACAAGTGTCAATAATTGACGCACACAGAAAGTGTTGATGGTGTTGCGGCTAAAATGTGGAACCCACAACATGTTGAGCAACCCCAAACACTCAATTCTGGACACCCACTTCATCGATTCAAGTCATGTAAAATATGTTTCCTCATAGTAGACCTTCTTCAAATATCTACTCAGTTCCAACTGTGGGAACTTCACGTGATCCCCCAAGTCCTAGTCCTCCATCTTCAAAACCGATATCTAGGCCAACAAAGCACCCTCAAAAGGTATCTCCTTTGGCAGCAATGGTGTAGAGACTTGGAACTTTGATGAATCTGGCTCCTTAGTCACTTTGATTATTGCTTTCCTAGGAGGTACATAAGGTGGTAGCCAAGTAATTGACACTTCTTCATCGGCATCAATTTCTTCAACCCCAATAGTTAACTCCTCCTCATCTAAGTCTAATGGTTCTGTCGAATGCGTGCTCTTATCCATCTGACCCTTCTGTCTGATATCCGTTGGGTTCTTGGTGATGATTGCTACAATGGCGCTTATTGGGCTTCTTTTGTTTCTTCTCTTCTGTCACAAAGGTAGACAGTTTAGGCCTCGACAACTTATGTGATGTGGTATGCACGGGTTGTGTTGCTATCATTCTCTCCCAGAATCTTTATTTCTTCCACTCAATTAAATTTCCCTCCCACCCAAGTCCTAGCTCTACAAACTTCACTAAGGTCTCCTTCCAATATCCTCCAAACATGTTGTTATCACTCCAATATTTCTTTAGAGTTGTTAAGAAAGAAATTATTAGAGGTAACCACAAACCAACTTTGGAGATTAGGATCTAGCCTTCCTAAAGCTCAGAGAGGGCTCTCTCTTTATGATTTAACTTTGTTTAGATAATTGATTTCGGCTTGTTATGGTTGTACTTGGGTTTTGAATCAGATTTGGTGGTGGGATCACTTACTTTGATGGATAGAGGGATGTCTTTTATCCTTGGGCTATGGGGTCAAATGTCAAGCAAACAGGACTAGATCAAGTTAAAAAAATAGTGACTATAGGGCAAGGTAGCTGAGTTATTTCATATCTTAAGGTTGGATGGTGAAGTTGGTTTCAATCGGATCCAAAGAGAAATTAAAGGTTCCTTAGGTTGGATTATGAAACAAGTGAAAGAGGTCAACTGAGATGGGAGAGAAATTAAGGATTCTCATATCTGGATATCAGAAGAAAACATAGAAATGATTATTTTTTCAAGACAAAGTGTACTTAAACAAATTCTAAAATAATTTTCTAGTTCATTCATTCACTTTAGATAACATGCAAGTTTGTGAAATACATAAGAAGATAACAAATTTGACAAAAGAAAATACTTCGCTATAATAACTCAACACATGAATCTTGTAATGCAATCTCTTTATTACCCAGTCCAGTCTGCTGACTTGAAAAATTGGTAGAATAACCCTCAGGTTTATGATCAATACAACTCTACAAATGTATAGAAATCCACACTCAATACTTCAAAATATGAAGTATTTCTACAAAAATAGTTAACGAAATATCCCAAACTGTCTTGGGAATTAATCTAGGAGAAATAAATATCTTCATGCAATAAGATATAGACAGATGTTCAACTGTTGTATGCCTTCCCTATTTATTTGGTCATGCTGTCTTTATGCTCTAATATTTTTCTCTTTATTCTCTACCTTGTTGTTGGTCTTCACGTTGGCTGTTCTTTTTACTTTCATCTTTCAACTGATACACTTTCACCTGATACTCTTTCATCTGGCTAGCCTGTTAATTTTTCTTTACTGTGCCTTTTTCAGTTTGAATGTCAATTTTCACATTTTGACTGTGTATTTTTATAGTAAGTCATTCAACTTCCCATGTGTTTGTATCTAGTAATTGAATATTTACCATCCTCCTATGAATTTCATATGCTTCTATGTACTTGGAAAAGGTGGGTTTATTTACAAAAAGGTGTTTTACCTCATGCTAGAGGTAAAGCAAGTTCTCAAATGTTTGATATAGAACCTTTCCAATAGGCATCCCTTTCATGGAAGAAGTATTTACCTAATCTCTGGCCACCTCTCTAATTCTTCGGTTGTATTTTTCCTGTGGCATCAATTTATCATTTATCAGCAAGGGATTTGGCAAACCTTTCTTCCTCGAAACATCAAACTTAACCATGAACCTATCTATAGCCAGCTGCATGGTTTGGCATTTATCTTCAAGGTTCATCATCAAATTCCTCTTGGTGAGGACCTTTTTTACCTCTAGTATTGTGTCAGACCTGTTAGGTATCTCCAGCTCCTGTAATTCATATCTATTTTTGGAGTTAATGAAGTGGATGATCCTAGTGGTTTCTTTTGGCATGTGTCCCAGTTCAACCTTAACTCTCTAAATGGCTTATATAGCCTCTTTGACTAAGTCATTTTGCTCAAAGATTACTTGAATGGATGGCCAAATATCATTGACAGAGTCAATGATATTGGCCCATAATTGTTCCTTAGCTCGGCCAAGTGGCTCCTTTAATGTCAGCTCTTTCTCCAAGCCCTTTATCCTTTCATTCATTATGGTTGCCTTCTATACTTCTTCTTTGTGCATAATATGGGAAATCTTATTGTCATTCTCTAGACTGGTTATCTTTTCCTTAAGCTTGTTCATCTCCATGGTCTGAATGGACATGTGCTCCATTTCTTTGACCAACTTGCTTGCCTCATCACTTGGTTGCGCTGCTGCTAATGTCAAACATGTTGCTTATGTAGATGCTATGGCAGCTGGTAGTGTTGCGGTCAATGGAGCTATAGAAGCCAATGAAGTTACCAAGGTGGATGGTACTGCAGTAGTGACTATTGGGATAACAATGGCAGTGGCAGTCTCAAGACTAGATTTTTTTAACTGTATCAAGTTGTTGAACTCCTTCTCCATTTCCTTCAATTGATCATTGAGTTGTAAAACAAGGTCCATCATTTCCTCCTTATGTGTTTGGCTTTCTAAGACTTCTTTTGTCTATGGATGCTCTCAATGAGTCAATTTGAGTTGTTTTTTGAGAGAAGCAATGTCCTCATTCTTTTTCTTTATCATCTTCTCAACATCCTTGATATCATTGGGATCATGTCTATGCTTAATCACCAAGCCCTCCAGTGACTTGATTTTATTAGATTTAATTTGTGAGGAGGCCTTTTCCAGCTTGTAATGTGCAGTGATATTATCTAATGAACTTTGTAGCTTACGTGCAGACATAGCTTTACATATGGAGGTGGAATAGATCATCTCAACTACCTACTTGTGGAACTCAATTTGGTCAATGGGATGAACATCCCTAGACAAAACCTCAAAATCTATATTCCTATAGTCTGCTAATGTTTTTGGCTACTACACTATAGGTTTCCTGAATGACATTTGAATTTTTCCTATTTTGATGTCAAAGGCTGACATCAACCTATTTTGATTTGCAAGTGTCTTCTTGAAGTATTCAGCATAAGTCTCAACCCTCAACTTCTCATTCCTAAACATAATTTCCTTATATCTATCTTTGATATCCTTCTCTTTATCCACAGTCCTGGTGAATGAAGAGACCTCAATACTGAGTTGTTTCTCAATAAGTTGAGTGTTTGATGTTGAGCGCTGGTGGGTTTCTCCTAAAGCTATTGTGCCTTTGCTCCTTTCCACCATTGTATCAGTGTCAGTGATTTCCACTGAGTCAATGGTGTCTTCTTGTTCAGTTATAGGATTAAGCTTGGGCCTCTTCCTATAATTGATCTCAAACTATTCACTTGTGGTTTCCATAACTAAACTAGAACCCTCCTCCCTAGTTCTCTTTGCATTTCTATCTTCATTTGCTGGAGTCTATAAATAGGAGGAATATTCAGTGGTTCTCCTAGTTCTGGAACCTATAGGATGGAACTTGTATCAATCTATTTTTCTACATCAATCAATGTATTCCCTACATCAACTACAATATTATCCATTTCTATTAGAGGGTTTTCCAACCATTCTAATTGGTTGGAAAACCTCTCAATGTTTGGTCTAGGATGATGGATGAAAGGTCCCAATCTGACCTTGAAACTTAGCTTATTTATGACTCCATGAGGGGCATACTGCCACATAAAGTTGTTCTTGAATTTCATTTGTTGCAAAATCTTATCTGCCTCTAGTGCAACTTCTCTGGTATTACAAATGAAGGGGCCAATTTATTTTTCATTTTGAATAGGGTCTTCTTCCTAGCTGATAGGAAGTTGACTTCATCAGAATTTATAATATGCCTAAAGCATTCTAGTGCAAATATCCTCATGGGGAGGTATCTAGGCAGCTTGTATGGGGCAAGTTGGCATCCATAAAGTCTTATTTCTATGTGGTTCTGGTATAGATACCAATCTCCCACTTTTTTGTTCTTCTCAAACTGTAACACCCCCTTTTGATCTCTTGACTAATTCTGGGTTGAGGGATACTAGTTAGCATATTCATAACTGGAAGGAAAAAAGAACCAATGAAGTCTTTGTAGGAAAAAATAGTGGAAAATTTATGGATCAATGGTGTCTAGTAGATGATTGATCTTGGATTTCCTTTGGTATCTAACTTCAAGATGTTGACAGGGAATTTATTTGACTAGTAGTACAAGAAAATATGAAATAAAACTAAAGAATACTTGAAAACTCTCTTGGTTGGTAGCCTGGTGAACTGTTCATGCATTCTATCTGCTATGAACTGAGCATAGTTATACATTATAGCAAGAGGCTTTCCTAGAGAAAACATGGAAAGGAAGGCAAGAACAACCTCATCCACATGTTCATCTATGGTGTATCCTAAAATGCAAGAGAGCATGGTGATGATTTGCCTGCCTCTCTTAGAAAAAATGGTGGCAACATATGGAGGACTTTCTGTAGGAGTATGACACTCCTATATGATGAAAGTTTGGAAAATTTGGGCTATCCTAGGAGGGTCTAACTTGGCATAGAGGTCAAGAAAGCCTTTAATAGAAAGTGGGGTCTCATTTGGGCTTGGATGGATTTGCAACATTTGGTTAATGGATTCTATAGTGATGGTGAATAAAACTTGCTGGTTAGGGGTGATAATGGCTCTTTGACCGGGAATGTAGAAAGCATGGCAAAATGGGATGATTTCTAGGAATGGGTGTACTTTAGGAAACAAATACTTGTGAAAATTGGACTCCCAAAGGTGAATATCATTGTTCTGGTTCAAGAATTTGTCCTTACTCCAATAGTGGAGCTTTAGAAGGTAGGTAGGGGAAGTTGTGTCCTTTATTTGGAAGTCTATGTCTACTAAGGCAAGGCGGTCAATGTCCAGGTGAGGGGCTTATAGAGGTCTCACATCCAGAGAGGTTTGGAAAGCCATAATTGGGTTTATAGATTTGAATTAGGCTTTTAGTGGTTTTAGAGGTGAGGTTTGGAAGCTTTGAAATAGTTGGAGGGTAAGTAAAATTTGTAAAAGGGTTTGGGATGTACAAATATGTTTCTTCTCAATTCAGGAAAGTTTCTATAATTAATTCAATTAATTAACCTTTCAATTTAAACTATGCATTTTCAAATTTAAGGGTCGTTCTGTTTTTTTCCAAGAACACCTAGAAATTGATGGTTTGGCATGCAAATTGGGTTCAGTGATGAATGCAAAAGTTACTATACCTTTCACCTGTCAACTGGTTGCTTCAATTGCGTATCCAGAGTGCCTTCAGGTGGCAGAAGGTGGTCAAATTGGTCACAAAGGTTTCAGGGTGTTGCAAATGGCTAAGTAGTAGTTTGCAATGAAAAATGAGTGGAAGAGAAATATGGGGCTTTTTCATCCTCTGAACAAGTAACGATCACATTTTGGTGCGGAAATAATTTAATGAATAGTGGGCAGTTTTCGGTTTAGGCGGGGAGGTGATTTTGTGCACCACCACAGTGCTTTTGGAGGGTAGGCGATATTTTTCGCGAGCATGCGATCTAGCCTCGTGCCACCACGTAGAAGAACAGTGCCTAGGAAAAATTGCAAATCTCGCGTGCTCTCAGGTTATTATCAGTCAGATAATGAATCCATGAGATATGGCTATACACCGTCAGATCTGGGGGTAAGAGATCGAAGGGTTATCGCACAATTGAGTTGCACGGATAAAATTGAGAAAGTGATTTGGTGGGGCCAAGGATTTAATCACAGATAATTGTAATTAATTAGTGCATAATGTCAGGTTTTTTAATATAAGCAGCAGGTAAATAGGGTGGGACCACGGGTTATGTGGCGGGGTTTTTTAACTACACCAAGGTTTGATGGGTTAAAAAGTTATCAGGGAAATACGAAGTGGGGAAGTTAATTAGATAAGCAGGGGCATAAAAACTTAGGATGAGGGTGTTTTTATGGGTTTTCATGGGGAAAAGGGAAATTAATAAGGGAATAAAGTGATACTTGTAATGGGGAATGGGTTTCACACTAGGGAAAAGGGCTTTGGGAAGCGGGGGGTGACTTTTGAAGGGTAATTTCTAGGGGAATGTGTGAAACAAAGCGGTAAAGGTAAAATGAGGGGAAAAGGGAAATTAATTAGTAATGAAGGGAGAATGGGGAAATTAGCAAATAAGTTTGTGGGGGTATAGTGAAATGAGGGGAAATTAGTTAAACAAGCTTGGTGGGTATCCTTTCTTTCTCATAAATCCTCTTGCACATGAAACATAGGATTAAGCATGATAAATGTGCTTTTCACTCAACAACCTTGTGCATTTGCAGCCTTTCTTCCACCTACCCTTTATTTATCCTATCGTTTTCTCTTCATTTATTAGGTACATTTAAGCTTATTGCCCCTTTATTTCCTTCTCTTTTGACAAGCAAACTATCTAATTCTAACCTTATAACTCCCAATGGCTTAGATTAAACTGACGAGGTCATTCTTATTCTCTACCTAACTACTAATCCGCCAAGGTTAAACAATTTGGCTAGATATTTATTCTCTATCTATCAACATGAACTTTAAAGCATGAATGGGTCAAGATTAAGCTATTTGACCATCATGGATTGTGGAATTTCTAACAAGCTGCACACAATCTTATTTTGCATAGTAAAGTAAAAAGTAGTGGCATTTGGATTTGCACACTTTCATGATCTATTTTTATTTCATTTTGGGGTTCATATTTTTCACTTTTTTGATCTTTTTTCTGTATTTTTGTCCTTTTATTATTCTTTTAGGACATACCCTCTTTACATTTTTTAATTTTTAATATGGAAAACATTTTGAAGAAAGAAAAGGTATGTAAAATATTACAAGACTAACCATAGCCAATTCAAAATTATGAATCCTATTATTATAAGACCCTAACAGTGGCTCCACATGGGGATGGCATTCCCTGGTGAAATGTCAAGAACTTTAGGATCAGTAGCCTTTGAAACTGTGACAGTAGCTAGCTTGTAAACTACTCTTCTGTGATTCTCCTTTATTCATACTTATGATGGTAAACCTTTGAAAGCTCAGGGCCTTCTCTTTGGGCTTCAACTTCAAAATATTTCCATCCATTCCAATCTAAACTCTAGAAAGTTATATACAATGAGTAAAGTAAAGTGAACTATTTTTAATCTATGGATAAGTAATGCTTCAGCATTCTACCAGTAACGAGTCCTCCTAGTAGATCTATTCCATCTAACTGTCTCAAGAAAAATGCATTGTTACCTCTGTAACCATAAATGATATAAGGGCCTTGCCATAGGAAATCAAATTTTCCATGTTTACCCTTATCTTCTCTTCTTGAATCACATTTGAGAACTTTACCACCGATGTAAAAATCATTAGCTTAGGTCTTTTTGTCAAAAATATTTTATTTTATCTTGGATCACTTGTGATTTGACATAGACTTCTTCTTTGGTTTGTTGCAAGTGTACTGTTTGATTTATCCTTCTTTGGATATCATTTGGTTCTACCTAAAACTCTTGAATGATTTTCATCACTATCACTCCTAAAGAGGATGGAAAAATAACATCCATTCCATATACTAACTGATAAGGAGATGTACCAATGGTCTTTCTGGTAGCTAGTATGTTTGCCCATAAGGCACTTACCAACTTTTTGTTCCATGTCTTCTTGTTGCCTTCTAGCAGTTTCTTAACGATATTAACAATGATTTTGTTTAAGGATTCTGCAAGTCCATTACCTTAAGGGTAATAGGCAATGGAATGGCCAAGGGCAATGTCATATTTGTTACAAAAGTCTACCATTTTCTTGGATTTGAAAGAACTTGCATTATCAGTAATGAGCTTTTGGGGGCATCCAAATCTTGAAAGGATATTATTTTCAAGGAATGAGATAATGACAGATTCTGTGGCTTGTCTAGAAGGGATGGCTTCTATCCAATTAGTAAAGTAATTAGTGGCTATCAAAATCCATTTATGCTAGGCTGAGGAGGATGGGTGAATTTCTCCAATGAAGTCTAAACTCCATTGTTGAAAAGATACCTCTGTGGATATGGGTTTGAAAGGTAAAGGTAAGAGCTTCCTTTTGCCCTCAAATATCTGGCACTTGTGACAAGAGGTCACATGTTTCTTAACATCTGCAAAAAGGGTGAGCCAGTAAAAAATTACCCTCAAGATCTTATCAGCAGTCCTTTTCAATCATAGGTGTCCTCCACAATCTCCTGCATGAAATTCTTACATAAATTTGTTAGCTTCATCTTTCAATAAACAATTTAATAGAATGCCACCATTATCTTTCCAAAATAAAGCATTATCTATGATACAATATTTCATTGATTTCATTTTTTAAAATCTAGCTTTAGTTCTAGATAAACCAGGAGGAGCTTGTAAGTTTAGTAAGACAATTATAATATCTTCATACCAACATGAATCTGTAAAAGTTTCACTCATCTGTGGAGTCTCCATCTCTTCCTGATCATCTAGGGAACTAATGGAATTTATATTTAAGGCCTGACAATTCGATTCAGCCATGAGATTAGCTAAACCTTGGCCTTTGATAAGTTTTGTAGGCTTTATTTCTATGCCATATTCCAAAATAGTGGCAATACATTTGCCTCTCTTTCCTTCAGGACCATTTTGTGCCAAAATGTCCTTTACTACTGAATTTGGAACATAAGCAATGATGTGTGAATACAAGATGTACACTCTGAAATCTTTAATAGCTTTCACTAAAGCAAGTGATTTTTTTCCATTATGTTGTATTTTAGTGTGGCATCTATCAAAGATTCACTGAAAAATGCAATAGGTTTCTCATATCCTTGATCATTCTTTTGCAACAAGACTGATGCAATAGTATGTTCTGAAGCAAAAGAAAAAAATATAAAATCTTTTTTGAAATTAGGACTTATAAGGGCTGGAGTTTTGGTAAGGGCTACCTTGATTGCCTCAAGATATTGTTTAGCCTCTACTATCCACTTAAGTGCTGAATATTTCTTCAACATGTTGTTTAACTCTGTAATTACTTCTGCTAAGTTTGAAATGAATCTCCTAAGAAAAATTATTTTGCCTAAAAATGATTGTAATTCTTTGATGTTTCTAGGATGCGTGATAGTTAGGATTGCCTCTATTCTAGTTGGATCTATTCTAATTCCATATTTGGATATTATGTGTCCCAAGAGTTTACCTTATTCTAGACCAAAGAGTGTCTTTTTGGGATTTAAGGAAATACCAAATTTTTTGCATTTAATGAAAACTCTTCTTAGGTGATCTAGATGTTTGTTATCTAATTTGGAAGATGCTATGATGTCATCTTGGTAAACAACTAGAAAGTCATGAATTTCTTTTGAAAAGCCTATATTCATAGCTCTTTGGAATGTTGTTCCTGTATTCATCAATCCAAAAGGAATTTTCAGATACATGAAAGTACCCAAATGAGTAGTAAACGTATTTTTTGCTTGGTCCTCTGGTTGAACGAAGTTTGGTTGTATTGAGAAAATCCATCAAGCAATGAAATTCTGGATGAGCCTAGTACCCTCTGAAGAATATGGTCCATTTTTGAGAGAAGATAGTTGTCTTTTAATGAGACTTTGTTCAATTTTCTGAAATCAACACAAAGTCTAATTTCTCTTGTTTTCTTCCTAGTAGTGATTAAGTTTGAGACCCAATTTGAATATCTAATGGGTGCTATGATATGTGCATCATACATCCCTTTTACTTCCATTTCAATGAGTGGCATAAGAACTATATTAATTCTCCTAAGTTTCTATTTAAAAGGTTTATGATCTTCTTTGATATGTATCTTATGTTGAATTATACTGATGTCATAAGACTTAAGGTCTTCATAACTCCAAGCAAAGACATCTTGAAACTCTTTGAACAAGATAATGTACTTTAGTTTTTCATTTGGAGGTAATGCTTTGGATATTTTGATAAGCTTGGGTTTTTCTTCAATTCCTATGTTACATTCCTCTATGTCTTCTCTTAAAGGCTCCTTTTTTTGTTTCCTAGCTACATCATTTGAATAAAACAAATCTTCTAATGGGACTAATACCTTGGGCAAAACGTTATCTTTAAGGTTTAAAATTTCAGGATCATCATTCATTATTTATTTTATTTCCATGTTTTTAAAGTTATCTATTACTACTTTACTGAAATTAGTGGGTGTATTCAGATCTAAAACATTTATATATATTTCACTATCTATGTTATTATCTATTGTACAATCTGTATCTGTATTACAATTTTGAAACTCTCCTTCAGCATTCATGAAATCATAAATTTGAGAATCTTGTCAGAAAATATGCCAATATTTCAAATTGTAAGGTATAACAGGCATGTGTCTCACTTCTGCAGTGTACTTGTGGTTGGGCTAAAAAGGAAATTTGCAAGTACTAGAAAAGGTGGCCAAATTGTGAGCTTGCATATTCTGTTTCCTAGGAATGGCAGAAAAATCAATCTCAAGGAGGTCTTTTCTCAAATCTAGGGAAACCTCCCTATATTGGCTAAGTCTAGGATTATTCATAGAGTATTCACCTTTAATTTGTTTTATAATCAATTCTAAGTCACCCATGATAGAAACTCTCTTGGCTCCAAGTTTTATAACCATCTGTAGTCCTAACATTAGAGCTTCACATTCTGCCATGTTGTTTGTGCATTTAAAGTTTAGTCTAAAGATATGACCTTCAGAATGATTATTCTCCATGTTGTGAATCCAAACTCTTGCACCTGTTCCTAATCTATTCGCAGATCCATCAAAATCTAAATGCCATAGAGACTCATGAAATACGTTTTACTACCAGGAGATTTGTATTTTTCTTCTGCAGACGTGATTTCATTTTTTGCATTGTCTAAATTGTACAAGATAAAAGAGACCATATCAGAATGCATGGAGTATATAGGTAAATTCTGAGATTTTTCTGCACTACTCACCATGTATTTCATCAATGGTTCTCTGTAAAGTTTCCTTTGTTGACCAAAAACATATATGGTGGCATATGACATGTCCAATTGTACAGATCCATGTAATTTTTCTCCCCATGAGAGAGATAACAACATTCCATACTTAGGTGTGATATCAACAACTACTATGTCCATGACAATACTCTTTGTTGGGCACTGGACTAGAGTCACACACAAATATTTAATCAGGAAAAGGCACTTGACTTGGCTAGAATAAAAGGAAAACATGTCCTTATATGGTCTTGTGATATCTAAGTTTAGTCTCTCCATGATTCCTTTAGGAATTAAGTTATGGGATGCCCCTGAATCTAGCATAGCATTATGTAATATTTTATCATGAATATTCAAGCCAATGTAGAATGGAGGGATACCCCCTTGCTGATGTGTTCCATTTACTTCAAGACCAAACAATAACTCCGGTTGATCATCATTCAAGTTTACAACATCCTCTCCTTCACCTATATTTAATGTTTTAGTGATTTGTGATCTATATGATTCATTTCTTACTAGCTCGGTCAAAGGAACTGATATTTTCAATTTTGCTATCTTAGTCTTAATATTGAATGGCAATTGAGTTTTTCCTGATTGGATGAGATCTTCCTTATCAAATGTGGTCTGTGTATTTTTATTTTGTTTTTCACTACCTTACACTTTAGTAGTGTTTCAGTAGTTTTGTTTTGAATTCTCTTATTTGGAATGATTTGAGTAACATTTTCAATTTGAGTCCTAGATGAAGTTATATCTACAATTTTTGGGCTGGAAGTCTCCTGAGTTCCCCTAGGGAGAATTTGTAGAAATTTTGTCATAGGAGCTTATGTTATCTTTTTAGTGTGGGTTTGGATTGATTTCTTAGTGGGATTTTCAATATTCTTTTTTATTCTAAGGTTTTCCTATTTGTGAACCTCATATATAGAAGATTCATAACCTTGTTTGAAGTCAAAGGATTCTCCAAATTCTAATTGTAATTGTTGCAGTATGTACAATTCTTGTTCTTCCTGAGTAAGAAAAACAACTTCATTTTTAATCCCTAGGTTTATCTGGGTGTCATCCTCTTCTTCATGGTTCTATGAACCCTTGTCATAGTTTTCCTGGAAAGGAGGTCTAATCTGTTGATCTAGTATTTCATTCTTTCCAGTGTTAGGATTCTTCTTAAAGTTGGGGTTTCTTATTGGGCGTGGTTATTGATTTTCCAACTGAGTTTTTCTTTCCATGTTTTCTAATATATCCATTATACTTTCTACACCCTTTGCTAAACTATATATTTTACCATTAGAACCAGAGGTTTCCTCTTTAATGACAACTCTTTTTTCATTTCTCATCGTAGCTTTCTTAGCTAATAAATTTGCTTCTACACTAACAAAATTACTTTGCATTTGTTCTAATGTTTCATGGTTTCTTTTCCTTAATTGATATGACATGTTAGTTTCAATACCATCAGGAAATTTGATCAATGCTAGGCCTGGTGGAGGTTTAATATTAGCAGGGATTGCATTGTAGATGCTATTGAACCTAGTACAATAATCCTGAATTGATTCATTAGGAGCTCTTCTAATGTTATCATATTCAGATAGTATTCGTAGAGGGTTTTTCTTTCTTTCCCATCTGTCAATGAGTAATCTATGAAAAGTAGCTAAATCTGCAATATGATTAGCAGGTAAACCTTTGAACCATTTCTTAACATCCTCTATTAATGTTTGGGAAAATAACCTCATGTGGACATCAGACTCATCGATTTCATGCAATTCAAAGTAATCAGTCATTTTGTTCACATGTTGTTGAGAAGTATACTAACTAGTAGCATCAAACAAAAAGATTTTGCTTTGGTAATCTTGGGGCATGGCATGGAGTTGTGCTAGTAAGACCAAAGGTGCATATCTATCTAGCATGGCTAAGATTTTGTTTTGATTAGGGGGCAAAGTAGTGGTATTGAAGAAAGAATTGAGATGGTTGGAGATGAACTAGATGAGCTTGAGATGTTTGGTTGAAGAGGAAGCTAAGGAATAATTGGTTTAAGGGAATGAATTGTGGTGGATATTATAGGCAAGGTGGTAGTAAATGAAGGTGTATTTACAGTATTTGAAGATTCTGCAGAAATTTCAAAGGTAGCAACAGTGAGGGTAGATAATTCAACTGATTGTTGAAGACGGGCATCATCTATATGGCTTATCAATGTAGAGGTTAAAGCTTCTATTTTGTCAAAAGTTTGAAACACAAGTTTATATAAATCTGGATGTATAGGCACTTTTTTTGACTCAATGAATTGAATAAAATTAGGGTTCAATATAGTTTCATGAATTGCATTTTCTATTATAGTTCTAAATAATGAAAGGTAAAATGACAAATCAAATGGAATATCCTCTAAAGTTGATAAATCCTTGGGGAGTGAATTTTCTTTAACTAACTGGCTACTACTTGCTTGAGTTTCTACCTTTTTTTATTTCCTTAAAATTCTGTCAGGGTCATCAACTATTGTAGCAGGGTTTGGATCTGGATTTGCTATTGTATAGTGAATTTGTTTGGGAGCAAGAATTTTAAATTTTTAATTGTTTTTATGAAACTTTTTTAACAACTAAAAAAATGACCCTAAGGGGCAAAAGATGAATTTTAAGGTTTCCTTAAAGTTTTATTACACTGAGGACTAGTCCCTAGTATGGTTGCCAATATGTTATCACTCCAATATTTCTCTAGATTGTTAAGAAAGAAATGATTAGAGGTAACCACAAACCAACTTTGGATATTAGGATCTAACCTTCCTAATGCTCAAAAAGGGCTATCTCTTTATGATTTAACTTTGTTTAGATAATTGATTTAGGATAATTATGTTTGTACTTGGGTTTTGATTTAGATTTGGTGGTGGGATCACTTACTTAGATGGATAGAGGGATGTATTTTATCCTTGGGCTATGGGGTCAAATGTCAAGCCAATAGGACTAGATCAAGTTCAAAAAATAGTGTCTACAAGGCAAGGTTGTTGAGCTATTTCAGATCTTAAGGCTGGATGGTGAAGTTTGTTTCAATTGGATCCAAAGAGAAATTAAGGGTTCCTTAGGTCGAATTGTGAAAGAAGTGAAAGAGGTCAACTGGGATGGGAGAGAAATTAAGGATTCTCAGATCCAGATATTAGAAGAAAACAAGAAATGGTTAACTGTTCAAGACAGAGTGTACTTAAACAAATTCTAAAATAAATTTCCAGTTAATTCATTCACTTTAGATAACATGCAAGTTTGTGAAATACATAAGAAGATAACAAATTTGACAAAATAAAATACTTCATTGTAATAGCTCAACACATGAATCCTGTAATGCAATCTCTTTATTACTCAGTCTAGTCTGTTGACATGAAAAATTGGTATAATAACCCTCAGGTTTATGATCAATACAACTCTACGAATGCATATAAATCCACACAAGATACTTCGAAATATGAAGTATTTATACAAAAATAGTTTACAAAATATCCCAAACTGCCATGGGAATTAATCTAGGAGAAAGAAATATCTCCATGCAAGAAGATAGAGACAGATGTTCAATTGTTGTATGTTGTCCCTGTTTATTTGGTTGTGCTGTCTTTATGCTCTAATATTTTGTTGTTTATTCTCTACCATGTTGTTGGTCTTCACGCTAACTGTTCTTTTTACTTTCATCTTTCAACTGATACACCTTCAATTGATACTCTTTCATCTGGTTGGCCTATTACTTTTTCTTTACTGTGCCTTTTTTACTTTGAATGTCAATTTTGGCATTTTGACTATGTATTTTTATAGTAAGTCATTCAACTTTTCCAATATGTCTACATCTGGTAATTGAATATTTACCACCCTCCTATAAATTTCATTTTCTTCTGTGTACTTGGCAAAATTGGGTTTATTTACAAAAGGGTGTTCTACCTCATGCTCGAGGTAAAACAGGTTCTCAAATGTTCGATATAGAACCTTTCCAGTAGGCATCCCTTTCATGGAAGAAGTATTTACCTAATATTTGGCCACCCCACTTATTCTCCTGTTGTAGTCATCCTATGGCATCAATTTATCACTTATCAGCAAGGGATTTGGCAGACCTTTCTGCCTCAAAACATCAAACTTAACCACGAACCTGTATATAGCTCTTTGCATGGTTTGGTATTTATCTTCATGGTTCGTCATCAAATTCCTCTTGTTGAAAACCTTTTTTACCTCTATTATTGTGCCTGTCCTATCAGGTATCTCCAGCTCTTGTAATTCATATTTTTTTTGGAGTTAAGGAAGTGGATGATCCTAGTGACTTCTTCTGGCATGTCTCCCAGTTCAGCCTTAACTCTCTGAATGGCTTCTGTAGCCTCTTTCACTAAGTCATTTTTATCAAACATTACTTGATTGGATGGAAAAATATCATTGACAGAGTCAATGATATTGGCCCATAATTGTTCCTTAGCTTGGCCAAGTGGCTCTTTTAGTGTCAACTCTTTCTCCAAGCTCTTTATCCTTTCATTCGTTATGGTTGCCTTCTGTACTTCTTCTTTGTGCATAATCTGGGAAAGATTATTTTCATTCTCTAAATTGGTTATCTTTTCCTTAAGCTTGTCCATCTCTATGGTCTAAATGGACATGTGCTCCATTTCTTTTACCAACTTGCTTGCCTCATCACCTAGATGGGCTACTGCTGATGTCGAACTTGTTGCTGATGTAGATGTTGTGGTAGTTGGTAGTGTTGTCGCCAATGGAGTTGTAGGAGCCAATGACGTTGCCAAGGTGGATGGTACTATAGTAGTGACTGTTGCGATAATAGTGGTAGTGGTAGTCTCAAGACTAGCTTGTTTTAACTATATCAAGTTGTCCTACTCCTTCTCCATTTCCTTCAATTGATCATTGAATTGTAAAACAAGTTCCATCATTTCCTCCTTATGTGTTTGACTTTCTAAGACCTATTTTGTCTGTGGCTGCTTTGAATGAGGAAATTTGAGTTATGTTTTGAGAGAAACAGTGTCCTCATTCTTTTTTTTTATCAACTTCTCAGCAGCCTTGATATCATTGGGATCATGTACAAGCTCAATCACCAAGTCCAATAGTGACTTGATTTTGTTATATTTGGCTTGTGAGGAGGCCTTTTCTAGCTTGTTCTGTGCAGTGATATTATCTAATGAAGTTTACAACTTATGTGCAGCCATATCTTTACCTATCAAGGTGGAATAGATCATCTCAGTTGCTTGCTTGTGGAACTCAATTTGGTGAATGGGATGAACATCCCTGGCCAAAATCTCAAAATTTGTGTTCCTATAGTCTATTGATGTTTTTGGTTGTTGGACAGTAGGTTGCATGAATCACATTTGCATTTTTCCAGTTTTTATGTCAAAGGCTGACATCAACCTATTTTGATTTGTAGGTGTCTACTTGAAGTATTGGGCATAAGTCTCAGCCTTCAACGTTTCATTCCTCAACTTAATTTCCTTATATCTATCTTTGATATCCTTCTCTTTACCCACATGCCTAATGAATGAAGAGACCTCAACATTGAGCTGGCTCTTAATAAGATGAGTGTTTGATGTTGAGGTCTAGTGTGTTTCTCCTTAAGCTATTGTTCCTTTGCTCCTTTCCAGTATTGTATTAGTGTCGGTAGTTTCCACTGGTTCCATGGTATCTTCCTATTTAGTTATAGGATTAAGCTTGGGACTCTTCCTATAACTGATCTCAAATTATTCACCTATTTTTTCCATAGCTGAAATGGAACCCTCCTCCCTGGTTATCTTTGCATTTCTATCGTCATTTGTTGGAGTCTACAAAATAGGAGGAATATTCATTGGTTCTCCTAGTTCTATAGCCTACATGATGGACCTTATATCAATCTATTTTTCTACATCAATCAATGTATCAGAATGGAAACAAATAACTGAGTAAATTGGACTCCCAAAAGTGAATATCATCGTTCTGGTTCAAGAATTTGTCTTTACTCCAGCAATGGAGCTTTAGAAGGTAGGCAATGGAAGCTGTGTTCTTTATTTGGAAGTCTTTGTCTACTAAGGCAAGGTGGTCAATTTCCAAGTGAGGGGTTTGGAGAGGTCTCACATCTAGAGAGATTTGGGAAGACATAATTGGGTTTACATATTTGAATTAGGCTTTCAGTGGTTTTAGAGGTGAGGTTTGGAAGCTCTGGAATAGTGGGAGGGTAAGTACAGTTTGTAAAAGGGTTTAGGATGTACAAATAGGTCTCATCTCAATCAAGCAAAGTTTCTTTAATTAATTCAACCTTTCAATTTAAACTGTGTGTTTTCAAATTAAGGGTCGTTCTGGTTTTTTCCAAGAATACCTAGAAATTGATGGTTTAGCATGCAGACAGGGTTTAGTGATGAATGTAGAACGTATTGTATCTTTAAACTGTCAACTGGTTTCTTCAATTGGGTATCCAAAGCATCTTGAGTTGATAGAAGGTGGTCAAAAATTGTCTCAGAGGTTTCAGGGTGTCCCAAATGGCTAAGTAGTAGTTTGTAGTGAAAAACAAGTGAAAAGAGCAATTTGGGGCTTTTTCGGCCTTTTAACATGTACCAATCACATTTTTGTGCGGAATTAATTTAATTAACAATGGGTAGTTTTCGGTTTAGGTGGAAAGGTGGTTTTGTGTGCCACCACATAGCTTTTGGAGGGCAGGTAGTATTTTTCGTGAGCACACAATCTAGCTTGGTGCTACCACGTAGCCAAACAGTGCCCAGGCAAAACTGCAAATGTCACGTGCTCTCGGGATGTTATCGGTCAAATAATGAATCCAAGCAATATGGTTGTACATCGTTGGATCTAGGGGTATGAGATTAGAGGGCTATCATGCAATTGAGTTGCCCAGATAGAATCGAGAAAGTGATTTGGTGGGGCCTAGAGTTTAATTACAGATAATTGTAATTAATTAGTGCATAATGTCAGTTTTTTTAATATAAGCAGTGGGTAAATAAGGTGGGACCATGGGTTATGTGGCGGGGTTTTTTAACTACACCAAGGGTTGGTGGATTAAAAAGTCATCAGGGAAATATGAAGCGGGGAAGTTAATTAGATAAAGCGGGGCATAAAAACTTAGGATAAGAGGATTTTTGTGGGTTTTCAAGGGGAGAAGGGAAATTGATAAGGGGGAAGTGATACTTGTAATGGGGAATGGGTTTCACACTAGGGAAAAGGGTTTTGGGAAGGGGGGATGATTTTTGAAGGGTAATTTCTAGGGGAATGTGTGAAACAAAGGGGTAAATGTCAAAATGAGGGGAAAAGGGAAATTAATAAGTAATGAAGAGAGAATGGGGAAATTAACAAATAAGTATGTGGGTGTATAGTGAAATGAGGGGAAATTAGTTAAACAAGCTTGGTGGATATCATTTCTTTCTCATAAATCTTCCTGCAAATGAAACATAGGATTAAGCATGATAAATGTGCTTTTGACTCAACAACCTTGTGCATTTGCGACCTTTCTTCTACCTATCCTATATTTATCCTAACATTTTCTCTTCATTTATTGGGTGCATTTGAGCTTGTTAACCTTTTATTTCCTTTTCTTTTGACAAGAAAACTATCTAATTCTAACCTTATAACTTCCAATGGCTCAGATTAAACTGATGAGATCATTCTTATTCTCTACCTAACTATTGATGTGCCAAGGTTAAATAGTTTGTCTAGATCTTTATTCTCTATCTATCAACATGAAATTTAAAGCATGAATGGGTCAAGATTAAGCTATTTGACCATCATGGATTGTGGCATTTATAACAAGCTACACACAATCTTATTTTGCATAGTAAAGTAAAAAGTAGTGGCATTTGAATTTGCACACTTTCATGATCTATTTTTATTTCATTTTGGAGTTCACATTTTTCACATTTTTTAATTTTTTCTTTCTTTTTTTCCTTTGATTATTCTTTTAGGACTTACACTCTTTAAATTTTTTAAATTTTAATATGGAAAACATTTTTCAGAAAGAAAAGGTATGTACAATATTACAAGACTAACCATAGCCAATTCAAATTTTGAATCCTATTATTATACGACCCTAACATATGCAACAATTGTTTTGACATAAACTAGGGTGAAAAATCTCAAAGAAATTTCTCAGGAAGAAAAGTGTTCGAATTTGGATTGGGATGTTGTATTTATAGCCCATTTTGAATTCAAATCCATAAATTCCCTCCAAATCCTTGTCATTAATGCACCTTTGGCGGAAAAATTCCAAAGATATGCTCCTTAAATGCTCCCCCCCGGGCTCTCATTAACGAAAAAATCGTCATCCAAACATCTACAATGCTTCCAATGGTTACTTTTTTACCAGACTATGAGGGACCCACCATGCTAAAGAAGTTACTTCATCACAGCTCCCCTATGTGCCTATCCTCTATTCCTCATGCAACCCATTTACTTTGCCAAACCTTTCTTCTAGCAGCGTAGTTTATAGTCCCACACTTCCTTGCAACTACCTAGAGTACTAAGACTATCCTACATTCATATAGTCATTGTGCAGGGGTGGGATCACATCTGTACAACTTTTATCGACTCCCATTGACCTTTTCTAGAAACAATTCCCTGCTTAACTTCACGAGCTGAATTGTACCTCCATCCGTAATCTCCTTGAGAATATATGGCCCCAACCAATTCATCTGGAACTTTCCTCGAAACTTCTTAAATTTACTATCATATAGTAGCACTAAATATCAAATTTTAAAGGTGTGCTACTTAATGTGGTGATCATGCCACACCTTTTTGCGAGCCTTCTTCCAACTCAGCTATCTGTGTGAGGCATTCTTCCATGGTATCCTGATTGGCCATCTCTATGACTGCAAGAATTCAAAAACTTGGCATGATGTACTCCATCGGCATCACAACCTCTTGTCCATAAACTAGTCTAAACCATGTCTATCCAGTCAACGTTTTACAAGTAGTTCTACACACCCACAGAATAGCTGGTATGCACACATCCCAACCATTTTGATTTGCATTACAAATATTTTTTAAATCATTCTCCATGATTTTATTAAAGGCTTCCAATGTTCCATTCGATTGAGGATGATATCGCGTGCTTTTCTGATGATACATCTAGAATTATTTAAGAAAAGTAGCAATTGTTTCATTCAAGAAGTGTGAAGCCCTATCACTCATAAAAATTTTAGGGCATCCAATACCGAGATAAAAGGTATTCAAAAATGAATTTTGTAGTTTTGGATATGCTACAATCCTTCACGGGTTGCGCCTCAGCCCACCTAGTTAAGTACTTTGTAGCTGTGATGATATATATTGCTCCTGTCTTCTTTCCTAGTGGATGAATCAGTCCTACAAATTCTATTTCCCACTTATTAATTGCTTGTAAAAACACTTGTGGGTTTAGAGGAAATTCATATGTTCATGATAGCCTCCATGTTCTTTGACAAACATCGCATGGCTGACAATATTCCTTGGAATCCTTGAGCACAATTGGTCACCATAGCCCAACTCGTAGGATCTTCTATGCAGTCACTCTTCCTTCATAATTTCCTCTAACAACTCCTCCATGTGTTTCAATGAGGATACTTTGTCATTCATAATTTGGGACATTTCTATGCAACACTTCATCTGATCTCATTTTATATAAGTGCCCTGCAATGATAGAAACATTTATAGCCCTGACCACCAATTCTTTCTTTTGTTGTGTCGTATAACCTTCATTAGTTGTACCCGTAGACAAGAACTAGATTATGTATGGAAATTGTTCATTTGTAACAACAAATAACTATGCATCACGCAATCCTTCATCCAGATTTGTAGGCTCGTCACCATTCTCAATCCGCAAGAGGTGACCTGGTCCAGCATTTAATCACTTAGGCTTCACAACTACTTCAAAGTCATATTCTTGAAAGAGCAACAACCATTTACAAATCCCCCCCCCCCCCCCCAACACATGCTTTTTGACCAAGTAATAAAGAGAGGAATGATCTGTGTACATTTTGAAGTGCACACCTGACAAATGGTGCCTGAACTTTTAGAGCACATACAACATTGCCAATCCTTCACGCTCCATGGTTGAATAATTATTTTCTATTTTAGACAACTTCCTTCTTGCAAATGCAATCAGATGGTCAGTATCACCTATGCCTAGTTTAGTTAACACAACTCCTAATGCTATGCAAGATGCATATACATGTGTTGGGATGGGGTCCCTTGGGTTAATTTTTTGTCAAAGTTTGGGTAAATTTTGTGATATCGTTTTGGTAAGCATGTAAAGTCTCCATGAAATGTGGAAGCGGAGTGCAAAGATAATATGAAGTCAAAGGGGCTTTAGTCCTTTGAGACCCACCCATGGTTCATGGACCATGGTATTATAAGAAAATTTCTATATATAGATGAGTCATAGTGAGTCTAGAGAGCTAACTAAGGTAGAAGATCATTCTTAAGGGCAAGTAAGCTAAGGTAGGACAGTTCTATTTCCTATATGTAGGCGAAAGGGAAAGCCTCCTATAGATGAGTGCGTAGAGACCTTGGTAAGTCTGCAGGCTGAGTGCGCAGGCCCCTGCAGCTGAGTGCGTAGGGAAATGAAGTCTATACTTGAACAATTATACTTAATAAATACAGTTTTGAGTCAATTTTGATGCATTTGATTATTATTTCTTATTTCTGCAAGTATCTATAATTTCACTCTATGTTAAACTTTATATGAATTAAAGCTTATCTGGTGCAAAAAAGTAGTAGATCAGTAATAATTATGGATGTTATGAATAATTAAGAACCTTCACGAAGATCTGGAAGTTGCTTAAGTGAATTTACAATAATTGTCTATTCGGAAGGGTTAAGGGTTGGCAAAGATAGACCTATGCCCTAGGACTGCAGAAACCTACCACACAGACCTTTGGATGCGGAAACCTACTTCTGTCATCCCCAAATATTGCTTCGGGTGAGATTTTAGCCTGTGCTACACAGGTTGTTGTTGAAAGGGCCATCAATTAGGATTTTTTTGGTTGGCACAGATAACATTGGATCTCAGTCAAGACCCATCAAACCAACAAATGATTATGTTGCTGGGGCCGGGATCTATCTAAGGAATTTATGATGTTGATAAATGGTTCCCTACTAAGAATGAAATTTAGAAGTGGATTGATAAAAAATTGCACTCTTTTGCAACATAAGAGAACAAAAAACATGCTTATCCAAGGAAGACTGGCTAAATTGATACCTATACATAGATGAACTTGAAACCTTCTTTTGTTTCTTTCCTTACAAGTTGCATGAGTGGCTATCTAGGTTAACGGATAGCCAGGGTACGTGGAAACTTGACAACCCTATTGTGTGTACATCAAAACTCGTAAAGTACTTTGAAGCTTCAGATTATAACATTGTGCAAGCCGTTGATCACTAGATTGATTTTCTCTTAGGAAAATTCATCATTTAGCTCACGATCAATATGACCATCAACTATAGTGAAGCAGAGTGTAGGTTCTTTAAGGGACCAAGAGGTAAGTACTTAAAATCTTTGAATACCTAGAATAAGATGTTGTTGTGTGAAAAATGGTTTATGCCATTACATTGATGTTTGGCACTACACAAAGCCAAAAACACTTCAGAATGAACGAAGAATTAGGCTCTGAATACAGTTCATTTTTAGGAACTTTTAATAGCGATGATGAAGGAACTATTCTGAGAACACCACGAAGCACGCTACAAATAGTAAGCCAGGTTATCTCAGGGATACCCCATCCATCGATGCCACCACCACCTCCAACTCCGCCACATACGCCTACACCACCACCTCCACCTCCACCTCCACATCAACCATTCAACATGGAAAACATGATGAAGATGCCGATATTTAATAGGGTGGGAAGCGAGGGCCCCGAACAATTCTAGTTCATCGTGGATGTTGTGTGGAAGGCATAGAAGATTGCTAATGATAATATGTAGAAAGCATCTAGTCATAGCACTGCAAGATAGGGTGTTGACTTGGTATATCAAGTTATGTACGAATCAACCCAGCGTGATGATGGAAAAGACTCAACATGCACTGAAAAATGAGTTTAAAAAGAATTAGTCTCAAGCGTAGTCTGTAACAGAGTTTAAGGAAATACAATAGCGCGTAAATGAGTCTGTGTGGGAATTCGAATAGAGGCTAAAATGCTTGATCCGAAAAGCTAATATCAAAATCACGGATGATCAACATAGACACTGGTATATTGCTTTGCTATTGCCTCATCTGAGACTGTCATTATCACAACAGAAAATAGAAATGCAAGAAGAAGTTCTAGAGACCGTGATGAGGTTGGAAGCCTCACCAGTGCAAGATACGAATGTTGGGGTACAATAGATTCAGTCATAGCCAGCAAGCATGCACATGGAGTTGCAGAGCTTCAAGATAGGAAAGTAAACTCAACCTGAGATGCACATGGAAGTTTGGTGCATAAAATGTAAAGGTAAGGGACATGATAAGGATCACTATCTTGTTTATCAAAATTACCTTAATGGAGGAGGTTTTGTTTTGTTGAAGCCTGAGAACATTGCAGGACTAAGTGCAGGAGTACCCTTATGGTGTGTTCTTTTCCAAATAGCTCGGAAGAACACAACCGACCATTGTCACCTCTTATAAAAGTTTGTACAAACTCTGAAACAATTGTTTTATACCTCCTGTAAATAAATTGGGCATGATGAGAAAAATTGTCGAAGCTACGAATTAATGATGGAGCAGACCCTTACGCATTGAATACAGGAAGAAAATCGTCCTCAAGATCAAGGCACAGGTGTAGCACAGGGAGGATTCCAAGGCCATGGAAGAGGAAGAGGAGGGGTTGGAATAGGACATGGACAGGTTATTTGATACAATTGTGGAGAAGAATGATATTTTGCGCACCATTATCAGAACCCAACGCATCCATCATGTTAGTATTTTCGATAGTGTGACCATGTGATAGAGGATTGCTCGGTGCTAATAGCCAAAATGAAGGAGAAAAAAAATAAAAAACCCACGCAGAATATACAGATGATGAGGGCGGAGCCTCCTGAGAGGACGATAGCATCAATATCATGATGTGAAGTGATATTGTTATGGGAGGAGATAAAGGAAAGCAACTAGAAACCGAAGGTTGGGTGCACAAGGCTACCGAAAAAGAGGTCTTGTTTTATCTCAAAAAGGCTAAAGAAACATTTATGGAGTCCAAGAAGAACTTTGTTTAGGCTTCTACATCAGAAACTCAGGAGAAACTAGTTGGAAACAATGAAGCGCAGGACGTCGATCCCTCACTATTGGCTACTTTTCTGAAAACTTGTATGAAGTTGTTATAGGATAGGAAGGTGGTGGAAGGGATCCAAGAGATAATTGAAAACTATACAGGTAAAATCAAGACACATCCTGAACAACACCTTGTGAGGAACTTGGGTAAACATAGAAAGCGAATAGGGCACACAATGAGGCTGACCGCACATATTGGAGAGTACAAAATGGATCAAGTCATCCTCGATCTGGGCTCTAATGCGAACATGTTTCCAAAGAAGACATGAGAAAGGATGGGGAGACCTGCACTAAAATGGTCTTCTATACAATTACATATGGCCAATCAACAAAAGATGATTCCTATGGGGAGCCTGTATGGGGTAACAGTAGACATTGAAGGAGAAAGTGCTCTGGCCGACTTTGAAGTAATTGAAAATAGCAGATGACAACAATCCTTACCCTGTGCTATTAGGAATTGATTCGGCCTTCGACATGGATGCAATAATTAATCTAAAAAAGTGAAGAATGACATTTTAAAGGAAGGTACTCTGAGTTATTGTCCCGTTAGATCCCATGGAAGGAGTGTGCTACAATGAACCAGTCTACGACTATGAAGAAGAATATGACTTGGATTAAATATACAAGATATTGGTGCGTGATGAATATTGGATCAATCCCACTATAGTGGGTGAATTGCATCGGATAAAGATAGCTCTTGTACCTCAAATTCAGATGAAGAACTCAAGAATTGGTAGAATAGGTTGTATGAAGTTTCAACACTACACTACAATATAATGACAAATCACTTCGGCGTGTATCCATAGAGGTAAGAAATCTTCCTCATTATGATGTCTTAGATGCTGTTAGTTTTTTTCTAGATAAGTTTGAAATCAAGGTGTCAGAAGAGAATCGATTCCAGGCTCTTGATCTAGCATTGCACGCTATGCATGCCCATTGGTGGGGTACACATAAGGTTAGCTTTGTTATCTAGAAAGAATAAAAGTGAATGATGAAGCTAAGGTTCAGGTACGCGAATACCTGCCTGACAGAGAAATATTCAGGCAAGGACGATCTGCGTGAGAATTTGGCACAATGGACTAAAGATTGGAGGGAGGAGCCTCAACCTGAATGGGTCCACATGTCTTATCATACCCTAGATACTATTATGATGAATTGTTACTTGGAAATGGAGCTATGCCATGGAACGACTAAGTGGGATATCTTGAGGGAAAGTTTCTTGTTAATTTTCAGCTTTGAGGATGGATTTGTGTGTATTTATGAAGCGCTCCATGAAATTAAGGCCGCAATATTCAAGACGCTTGAGGAACCGGTAGAATGGGTTCAACCAAAATGGAATACACAACTGCACCATGCATTCGAATGCTAGAACATGAATGCAGAAGAAGAAGAGGATCCATGAAATATCAACATTTTAGAGTCTGAGGGACAACGTGTGGTTGAAGGGCCCAAAGCAACAAACACTGATATAATTGAACTTTTGAAGACTAGGAAAGTGAACATTGGATCTGACGCGCAGCCTAAGTTTGCAAATATATGCGATTATTTGGATGAAGATACAATCGATAAAGTTGCAGAACTACTGCACGAATACTAGGACTTGTTTCCTACCAAGTTCTCAGACCTAAAAGGAATAGTAGGGGATCTAGGTGTAATGAAGATCACTCTAAACCCTGATGTGAAGCCTGTAAAACAAATAACCTACCAACTAAATCCAAAATATAAGGAGAAGGTGCGTAAAGAGCTGGACAAATTGCTGGAGGCTAGAATCATTGAGTCGATGAAAGAGTCTGATTGGGTAATCCATATAAAAATTTTAAGAAAAGAAGAAACAAGATGAAATATGGACATGCATAAATCTGAGGAAGCTCAATGATGCATGTGTTCATGACCCATTTCCAACACCATTTACGATGAATTTTTGGAAAATGTTGATGGGCAGGAAGCCTATTCATTCACTAATGGGTTCTCGAGGGTACCATCAATTTATGATCATGCTAGAGGATCATAGCAAGACCACCTTTGCGATAGAGTGGGGATGCTTCCAATACACAATGATGCCATTTAGGTTTAAGAGTGCGCTCACAATCTTCTCAAGTGTCATAATTGTAGATTTTAATGAATTCATCCAGAAATTCTTAGAAGTCTATTTCAATGTTTGGACTGTGTTTGGGATGGTAAAGTGCCACGTTACAAGTCTACACCTTATGTTGGATACTTGTTACAGATACCAAATTGCCCTGAATTTGAAGAAATGTATCTTTTGTATGCCCTATGTGATATTGCTAGGCCATGTGGTCTGCAAGTAGGGATTAATGGTAGACCCTGCAAATATGGTTGTTATTTTCCAGTTAGAGGCTCTAAAGAATGTAAAGCAATTGCGTGCAACTCTAGGCCACACCTGATACTACAAGAAGTTTATCAAAGATTATACACAGGTAACTGTGCCAATGGATAAATTACTAAAGAAGGACGTAACTTTCTGCTAGGATGAGGAGTTTCAAAATAGTTTGGATGTTTTAAAGGAAAACATGGTGATTGCACCCATCTTGCTATTCCCAAACTGGAAGAAGGAATTTCATGTTCATGTGGATGCCTCCTGTATTGCATTAGATGCGGCATTGACACAGCTAGGTGAAGGTGACATTGGTCATCCTATAGCATTCGTGAGAAGTAAATTATCAGAGGCTGAGAAGAACTACTCAAGTACACAACATGAAAGTTTGGTGATGGTCTACGCACTACAAAAATTTCGACATCACATGTTAGGTGTGCACTTCAAAATGTATACAGATCACTCTACTCTCAACTACCTGGTCAACAAGCATGTGTTGGGGGGGGAAGATCTGTTGATGGTTGTTGCTCTTTCAAGAATACGAGTTTGACGTGATTTTGAAGCTTAGAAGATTGAATGCAGGACCAGATTACTTATCCCGAATTGAGATAGGCAGAGAGCCCACTAGTTTGGAAGAAGGATTGTCAGATGGACAACTCTTTCTTGTACGTGTCACAAACAATCATTTTTTTGACATAATCTAGTTTTTAACCACTAGCACAACCCCAATGAGATATTCTACAAAGAAGAAAAAGGAATTGGTGGTCCGCGTGGCTGATTTTTCTATGATCGCTAAACACTTGTATAAGATGGGCTCTGATGAAATACTACATGGATGAAATACTATGTCGATATGTTCTGGAATTTGAACAACCTAGAATCCTCACTGAAGCACATGGAAGAGTGGCAGGAGAACACTATGCAAATAGAGAAATTGCACAGAAGATTTTGCACACAGGATTGTGGTGGCCAAAAGTACATAAGGACTCTAAGGGTATTGTAGGGCATGTGATGCTTGTTAGAGGACGAGGAAGCCATATCAAAGGGACGAACTACCCTTAAACTCATAGATTTATTTATATGTATTTCAAAAATGGGTGGTTGATATTTCAGGTCCAAGACAGCCACCAGGGAAAACTCCAGGCATGAGATACGTTATTATTGTAACTAAGTATTTGACGAGATGGGCAGAAGCACAACTAGTCAAAGACTATAGTGCTACTATCGTTGTGAAGTTCCTTTTCAATTTTTCCTTCACTCAGTTTGGGTGTCTTAAGATAGTGACGAGCGATAGGGGTATGCATTTCTTAAATGAAGGAATTACCGCGATACTTGAATAATTCTAGGTGTATCATCAGAAGAGTACACCCTATCATACTCAAGCTAATGGTACAGTTGAAGCGTTCAATGAGATCTTGGAGAGCACACTAACGAAGGTCTACAATGCAAAAAGGAATGATTGGGATGTATGCATACCAATAGACCTATAGGCATATAGACCAATGTGTAAAAAGTTGAAAGGCCAAACTCACTTTAGGTTGGTCTATTGGATAGAAGTTGTGAAGCCCATGGAGTATATTATGTTGAGTCAACAGATTACAGCATTGAATGACATGGATGTTCGTGAGATGATGGAGGAAAACCTCACGCAGCTAATGGAATTAGAGGAAGATCAGTGTTTAGTAGGATTTCACCAACAAGTGCAAAAAGAGCATGAGAAGGCATGACACGATTGACACACATAGTGCACCTTTCATGTGAACGATTTGATCTTGTTATACGACAACAAGTTTACGAGATTTCCCAAAAAGTTTCAAATGCATTGGCTGGGAACCTATATAGTCAAGGAAATTATAGATGGTGGCACAGTTCAACTCGCAAAGCTAAATGGAGAATTATTTCCAGGAAAAGTCAAGCGCAGTCGATTGAAGTTGTACTTGGGTGATCCTACCCCTACGCAATGACTATATGATGGCAAGATAGTCTTAGTACTCCAGGAAGCTGCAAGGAAGTACAAGACTATAAACTACACTGCCCAAGAATTGGAAAGATGAAGGGGGGTCTGCAACAGAAGAAAGAGAGGTTCCAGGAGGAGCTGCACCAAGAGGGTTGCGCCATGAAGGCTGGTGCCATGAAACTGGGTCAAAAAGTAGCCATTGGCTACACTATAGATGATTGGATGGCTAAATTTCTATTGGGAGGAGTGGGGAGGCCACATTTATGGCACAAATATTTGGAAATTTATTGCCAAAGATGCATTAATGATAAAAAATTAGAGGGAATGGTTGGATTTGAATTCAAAATCACCTATAAATCTAGCAAGCTAACCAACATTCAAACACTTTTCTTTCAACAAGCTTTCCTTAATCCTTACCTCTAGAGAGCTTGCTATATGTATGAGAAGACTTGGGAAGACATTTTAGCACGACCAAAACTCGCTAGCTTACCTCAGTGGCACCAAGAGATCATCTTGGAGATACTGATGGCCACTCCCCCATAACAGAAGCTGCAACTAAAGTTGTACCATCTAAAACCACAATGTTTGAAGCCACAGTTACTGAAGCTGTAACCGCTGAAGTCTTGCCCCCTATTCCAATGGCACCTAGGTCTCCTAGACCTAAGCCATATGCCACTAAGAAGAAGCAAAAGAAGCCGCAATAAGTTCCAATGTAGAAATCATTGTAGAAACCCCCCCAAAGATTCACAAAAAGAGAAAAATGGATAAGTCACAACAACTACATGAGCTCCTTGATCTTGATGAAGAAGAGCTTCATGGAGGAATTCAGGAGGTGGAAGATGAAGAGGGTGAGCCTATGACTTAGCTCCCGAAATATATCCCACCATGAAAAAGAAAAGTGGAGGTGCCAAAAGACCTAGACCCTACCAAATTTATGGTCTCTACACCACTACTACCAAAGAAGGTGGCGTTTGAAGGAATGCTATTAGGGTGCATTCCCTCACTCAAGCTGGAGCATTAGGACTTGGAATACCATGAGAAGTTCCCATAGCTAGTGTTGAACAAGTATTTGGAGAATATTTATTACGAAGAGACCAAAGTAACGTGACTGGAGCCAATGAAGTGGGTCATAGGGGTTGAGAAAGCAGGCCTGTTGAATATGCTCTGCGTGCCAACATCAACATAGTATGTGTTCGACAACTGCTCACCCTGGTGCATGGTGGGTGTCTTTGGTTGGGGGAACCCACCTATATTATAGATATGCTGATCCATCGGATCACTTTGTTGGCCCATGAAGAGGTGGATCCAATAGAGATGTTTGGAGGAAAAACTAAAGAAAAGAAACTCGTAAAACAAATGAAGAGAGCATTCAGCTTGATGAAGAAGTCACGGATATTATATACGCTCTATTACCGACAAGGTGGTGTGGTTTTCCATGTATATCTTGGCCTACAAGATCATGTGGAAGTGTTGCGCAAATGAGGTTCCGGTGCTGGTGATTTCATTAGCTGCACAATGTGCCAAGCATGTGAAGTACAACTGGGCACAATACCTTTGCAAGGAGCTTTTGGCAAACTTTCAGGAGGCCTAAGATGATGGAAAGGCATTTCCTATGCTTGACTACTACTATTGAGTGTGCTAGTCATGTGGAGGTTACCAGAAGACAGTCAATTCCCTTCACAAGTACCTGATTTACTAGAATATGCAAAGTTCAGTTCATTATAGGTAGCAGAGTACCTTGTGCAAGTCATGGAGATTAAAATGTTTTGGGTGCTGGTCGATATGGATCTATGCATGGTGATCAGCGAAAGGCCAAGGTTGTCACCAACTCTATATAAACAACTGGAAGCTTATGAAGAGTCCAAGGCAGAATTTCACAATGTGTCTATCTGCACGAGACGGGATTTGAAGAAAACGTGGTACAAGTTACCCTACCTAGTGAGTGAGGTCAATGCGCTGGAGGTCGTTAGGAAATGGCCACGAGAGTGGTTGAACTCCTCAGACATCGTTGCAGGTACAGTTAAGGTTGTGGAAAGTTCCTTCACGTAGAACACAACTGGAAACAAGGAGAGGGACGCTAACAAAGTTGTAGCTTGAGAGAAAGTTGCATAGTAAAAGAAGGAAGATGTTGCCAATGTAACTGCTACTAAGGCAGCCGCTAAGAAAGAGTGGGTCCCCAAGGAGACTACTATTGACATTGAACAGTCTACTTCTCAGCACACCGAGGACAATGAGGAATCTAATTTGGAAGGAGGCAGGGGCATAGAGCAGGGCACCCCCTTTAGAGTATAGGAGTGCTCCAAGGAGAGAAGTTCAGGACCTCGGATGAAATAGAAGTCCCATAGGCATGCACGTTTCGATCCAATAGTCCTCACTAAGGGGGACTTGGATGAAATCAAAGATAAGGTTTGCAACACCACAACGAAATTGTGGACACAGCTCGAGCAGTAGTACCAATAGGCATTGGGCAGTGTGAAGAAGGATTTTCATGATCTACAGATTCAAACGGGATGGATGCAAGCGAGTGTGGGCCAAGCATGTAGGATTCAAGAATTCCTACAGCAAGCGAGCGCAACTGTGATGGACACAAATCGGACTCTGGATATCAGAGTAATTCAGTTGCAAAAGGGTTCCATGTGCGCCTAATCAGAGGAAGTAAACACCCAACTGTCACAACTTAAGGCTCTGGGAGTCAATCTCGTAGCACTCATTATCCAGACCCTCCATGAGCTACACCAAGGTGTATCCGATGAACTAAGGGTCAAGGAGTAGTGCACACTACTGGTGATCAACGAGGTTAAGACAAACAATGAGCAGATATTTGCAGTAAAGGTGTAGGCACTGAAGGAGAAGGCAGAAATGGCCACACACAACCATAACTTGGAAGAAAGAATTGCACATGCATGTAATACACTACGAGAGATCAATGTTCCCGAGGACACAAAGTCATCAACAAAGATTCATAAATTGGCTGCATCAGTTAGGGAATCCAAGGATTAAATCAACCAAGTTCAATTTTAACTTCAACTACATATCTCTCAGTTGGAGTTGAATTTGCAACCGACCACTCCACCAGAAGTCCAGGAGCAACCTAGAGCAAAAATTAAGGAGGGGATGGCCACATTAGACACCATAGTCAAGGACTGTACCAACTTATTCAAGCAGACTATGGAACTTTGGACATATTTGTAAGAGGGCCCCACTCTGTAGAAGATCGGTACAGATATTAGGGAGAAGTAGAAGCAATTTGATGAAATGAGGTTACCTACATGAACTTTGGCATCATTTTAGCACATCGCATGACTATAATGTTGGGTTGTGTTATATTCTTTCCACATAGTTAACAGGGGGTATGAGGGGTACCCGTAACCCCACTATATGGGGTCCAAGGCAGCGCCCCGGAAAATTTTGGTTTTGGACCCTATGTTAGGTTGGGCGGACCCACCTATGGTTTTGTGCATGATTTTTGCACATGTTTTTTTGGACGCGATGGTTTTTCGGTCCATGGTTTTGGATGCTTCGGCATGTATAAAATATGTATTGTAACATTGAAAGGAACATAATGAAAAATCAAGCTGGTAGTCCCGGTTTTGGGATCCAGTGGGAAATCTTTGTGTATACATGTTTTATGTGTTATGCTCTCGCATTTTTATTTTTCTTGTGATTTAGAATTCGTATGCAGGTAATTTCTGTACGGGGTTAAAACCTACATATAAGAAGGAAAACAACTACAGACAGAGATCGAAGAGTTGCACCATAAAGAGGCCATATTGAGAGCCAAAACACAGTCATGGACAAAGAAGGCAAGCCAACTCACTCTATCAGTTCAAGACAAGTTGAAGGCCATCCAACAAACACAATGGACAATGGGCCTCATGGTGGAATGCCCTGCAACAGAGAAGCTAGTCAAAGAAATAAAGCAAGCCGCGGTGCAGGGTACATTGGATTTGGAGGTTTTAAAGATGGATTTCTATGAAATCTAAGACATGATTGCAGCGCAAGTCGAGTGACTCGAGGGTGAGTCACCTAATTTGTGTTAGGGGCATATTGGGATGGGATCCCTGGGGTTACATTTTGGTCAAAGTTTGGGTAAAGTTTGTGATATATTTTTGGTAAGCATGTAAAGTCTCCGTGAAATGTGGAAGCAGAGCATGAAGATAATAGCAGTCAAAGGGGCTTTAATCCCTTAGGTGGGTAAGTGATAGGGAGGTTTTGAGACCGACCCATGGTCCAAGGACCATGGTATTGTAAAAAAATTGCTAGATATAGATGACTCATATCAAGTCTAGAGAGGTAAATAAGATAGAATATCATTGTTAAGGGAAAGTAATCTAAGGTAGGAAAGGTTTGCTTCCTTTACTCAGGTGCAAGGAGAAGGCTTCTATAGCTAAGTGCACAAAGACCTAAGTAAGTTCACAGACTAAGTGTGTGGGCCCCTACAGTTGAGTGCGTAGGGAAAAGAAGTTCGTACTTGAATGATTATACTTAATAAAGAAAGTTTTGAGCCAGTTTTGATCCATTTGTGTATTATTTCTTATTTCTGCAAGTATCTATAATTTCACTCTATGTTAAACTTTATATGAATGAATGCTTATCTGGTGTGCGAAAGTAGTAGATCAGTAATAATTATGCATGTTATGAATGATTAAGAACCTTCAAGAATATATGGAATTTGTTTAAGTGAATTTACAATAATTGTATGTTCACAAGGGTTAAGGGTTCACGAAGGTATACCTATGCCCTAGGACTGTGGTAACCTATCACACTAACCTCTACATGCAAAAACCCGGTTCTATTATCACCCAATAATGCTTTGGGTGAGATGAAAACCTACGCTAAGTAGGTTGTTTCTGAAAGGGAAAGAAGTTATACTTTTGTTGGTTGGCACAATTAACACTGAACCTAGGTCAGGTCCCATCAAGCCAATAACGTGTACATGGAATTCCTTCTTCCAGTGAGGGAACACTAGAATAGGTGTTGTAACCATCTTTTCTTTCAATACATCCAAACTCTTCTAGAAATCATCATCCCAACAAAATGTCGCATCCTTCTTCAGTAATCTCTCCATGGGCACAGTGATCTGCGTATATGCTTTGATGAACTTACTATAATATCCTGTATGTCTTAATGTCACGTGCAACTGTTTTACATTCCTTGGAGGCTCCAAGTTGATAATCGCTGAAATTTTGGTAGGGTCCACCATCAACCCCTACCTGTAGACAACGTGGCCCAAGAGTATCCCATATGGTATGTAGAATATACACTTCTTCAAATTAAGGGATATCTGATACTTTTGACAAGTATCCAAGAGTAGGTGAAGACTTTCAACATGCTTTTTCACTAACCCAAAGAGCGTCAAATAATCAAAGTAAACCTCCAAAAAATTATGAATAAATTATTTAAAAGCTACAACTACCACCCTTGAAAATATTATAGGGGCATTGTTAAGCCCAAAGGGCATAACTATATATTGAAAATAACCCCATCCTGTGGCAAAGGTAGTCTTACTCCAATCCTCTGGCGCGATTTTGATTTGATGATATCCTGAGAACCCATTTGTAAACAGATAGGCTTCCTGTCCTCTAACATTCTCCAATACTTTATCTATGAATGGCGTAGGGAATGGGTCATGGACATAAGCATCATTTAACTTTCTTAAATCTACGTAGATTCAAATTTCACCCTTCGTATTCTTTTCCTTAACCACCATAGGACTAACCCGGTTTGATTCTTCTACAGGCTTAATAATCCTTGCTGCAAGCATCTTATCCAATTCTTCATGCACTTTCTCTTTGTACTTGGGATTTAATCGATATGTGTGTTGCTTAAATAACTTCACTCTAGCTATAGATTGATCTTCATGACACCTGGATGACCAACTATTCCCTTTAGATCAAAGAAATTTGTGGGAAACAAGTCCTGATATTCCCGCAGTAACTCTGCAACTTTGTCCACTGTGTCCTCATCCTAGTAATCACCTATATTTGTGAACTTTGGTTGTGCTTCTGACCCAATGTTTACTTTCTTAGTTTTTAAGGGTTTTGAGATGTCAGGAACTTCTTCCTTAGGTCCCGCAACTTCACATTGTCCTTGTGACTTAGGAATACTGATGTTCTTGTGATGATCCTCACCTTCTTCTGTGGTCACATTGTAGCATTCCAGAGCATGGCGCAATTGCGTACTCCATTTTGATTGTACCCATGTGACAGGTTCTTTTGGCATTTTGAATATTGTAGCTTTGATCTCTTGTAATGCTTCATCAATACACTCAAATCCATCCTCAAAACTGAAATTTAACAGAAAAAATTTCCTTCAGAACATCCCACTTTACGGTTTCATGTTGTAGCTCTATTTCTAGATACCAATTCATCAAAATAGCATCCAAAGTGTGGTAGAATATGTGAACCCATTCTGGTTGTGGTTCCTCTCCCCATGCTTTCATCCATCAAGCTAGATGCTCATGCTGATCATCCTTTCCTGCATATTTCTCCACAATGTGGGTATTGGAATATCCAAATCATAGCTTCATAATCCTTTGGTAATCCTTCCAGTTTGCAAAATTTTTCTTGTTTGTACCCTGCCATCTGGTAGGCGTAGATCTCAGTGTGATGTCTAATGCTTGGAATCGATGTTCCTCTAGTACATCCCTTTCAAATTTATCTAGAAATAAATTTACATATTCTAAGCCATCATAATCTGGTAAATTGTGTACCTCAGTGGATATACATCAGAGTGAAATAGTAAGCCTATTGCATTGTAGCATTGATACCTTGTGAAATTTGTTCTGGATTGATCAAGCTCCTCATCTGAATCCGAATTGTAGGATTCTACATTCTCCCAAGTAATTCGCCCTTTTGTCGTAGGGTTGATCTAATCCTCATCCCATGCAATAAGCTTATAGATTTTCTCAATATCATTTTCCTCATAATAATCTCAGACTGGTTTAGCATATCATGCACCCTCGGCCAGATCCAATTGAACAATAACCCTCAGTTCCTTCTTCTCAAACATCATGTTGCATTTCTTCATATTGATGATTGTGTTCATATCAAATTCTCAATCAATGCCAAGCAACATCGGGTATAGATTATTTTCATCCATTATTTTGATCACTTCAAAATTGGCTATGGTGCACGCCCCTTCAATATCCATAGTTACTCCATGTAGGCACCCCATAGGAATAATATTTTGTTGATTCACCATTCACAGTTAGATCGAAGACCATTGTAGCACTAGATTTCCCATTCTTTCCCAAGTTTGTTTATGGAAAATGTTCGCATCATATCATAAATCTATGATCACCTAGTCCATTTCAAATTGTCCAATTTGTGCAGTCAATATCATCTCCCGACTAGTCCTTTTATTACCTTTATCAACCTTATGCACTACACATTATTCAAGAAGTGGCTTAACCTTGCCAGCATAGTTGTCTATCAAATATTGTAGTCCCTCAACTACTTTTTAATCCCTTAGGAGCTTCATGCAGGCATGTAAGAAAGACATTAACAATGAAGGATTTTCTTATGTTGCAACACCGACTTCTTCAGGTTTTCGATTCGTGCACCCTGAACCTTTGTTGTAGAATCTCCTTGTTAGAGTCAGTATTTGCATACTACCACCAGTGATCAAAATTCCTCTTTTATATCATATTAGAGTCCCATTTGAAAACTTTTTGCATTCCAATAAGGTCATCATAAAAAAAAAAGAAAAACATTGTTCATTGATGGTAGTCCAAAGTCCAAAATCACTTTTCCCTCTCAAAAGTTTGTGTTTGTTGGCCCTCCTTCATGTGTCTTTCAAGTTACCATTGAACATGAAGGCTCATTTAATAACATTTTATATCAGTGAAATCCACCTGAAATTCACTCATTTGAGGTTCCATTAGGTCACCTAAGGTTTATTTTTCCAAGGTCCAGTAAGGTCAGCAAAATATGAGAGTGAAGCAAATAATGACTTTTTCAGTTAAATAAAGCTTTCCATAGCATGTAAAGTTACTAAAAGCCCTAAATTTGATTTCAATAAGGGATTTTATCCCATGTTTGTAAATTAGAACTGAAAACAAATGTAATAATTTTTATTTATTTTTATTTAATTTTATGTCTATTATGTAATAAGTTAATTTTAGTTGCATACTCAAGTCCATTTCCAAAAGCATCCCAAGTAAAAAGTCAAAATTAGGATTGCCAAAGAATCATCCACCTGTCAAGGGCAAAAAAATGTCAAAAAGTAAAAAAAGCATTAATATTAGAATTTGGAAATGACAAGGAACATTAGAAAGTGGGTATGCAAACTCATAAAACAAAGTCCATTCAAGAATAAAGCCTCTCAAGGCACTCATGAAAGCCTCATTTGTACTCTAGCATCTCACAACTCCTTGTTTGGTCAATTTAGTGTGATCTAAATTGCTATTTATAATGTCAACCCGGGGTTCGTAAACTAACGAAGTGAGGTGTACTATATGTACTTAGATAACGATTTCCTTAGGCTTTTGTCGTTTTAAGCTTTTTAGTTTGTTTTTGGATTTTATTTTTCTTTAATGTGTGATGATGAAAGTGAAGTATGAAGTGTGTGGAGTGTAAATGGTGATGATTTCTAAACTTGAAAAATGCTCAAAAGAAAGCTTTACAGTAACTGAAATGAAATCAATTCTTAAGAGAAAACAAAATGCATCAAAAAGCGAACTAATGGCAATGGCCCAGTATCTTTGCTGCTGAAAATGAAAAGGAAGCAAAAACTTGAAAAACAACTCAAACTTAAAGTAAAGCAGCTAATTCACACTACTTTAACTTTTTAGATCCTTTTCCCTTCGGCTCAATCTACTTGATGGGAAGTTATCATAAACAAGTTAAGCAATATGATATTTAACTGTTCAAGAAAGTAAATTGCATAAGGAAACTAATCACACTACTTGAATTCTTCAAATCCTTTACCCCTCAGCTCAATCTACCTTGGGGAAGTAATCATGAACATAACAAGCAATATGATAACTAAATGTAAATTGCAGAAAAGAAGTTAATCACACTACTTAGACTCTTCTAGTCCTTTACCATTCAGCTCAATCTACTTTATGGAAAGCAACTATGAGTGAGTAATATGACAACTAAATCACACTACAGTTAGTAATCTTCTGATTTCCTGTTGATGTAGTAATTTGACCACATAAAGAAATCATAAATTGTTAAGCAGTATGATATCTGACTAGCATAAAAAGAAATAAGCAAATAACAACTTGAAAAGGACAATGTTGAATGTAAACTGCAGAAAATAAAGGTTAGCAGGAAGGACAAGATGATCTCATATGCCAAAAGTTATTAAAAAGATGAAAAACTGCCCGGGCTGCCTAAGAGAACCTGCAAAAAGCACTGATCAGTTTACTGCTCTAAGAAAACAAAGGTAAAGATATGAACAACAGAAACATAAGACAACATATTATGTACAACTAATAATAAAACAAAAACATAATGAAACTAAAACACTTTACAAGGCTTTAGCGTGCAGGGGCCCTCTACCACTTCAGCCAATCAAATAATCACACGACTATCTTCAGAAAAGTCTTCTCATGTATTTAAATCAACAGCATATAAAACAGTGGGGTGACAAGAGAACCAGCAGCGTGCAGAAATTACATAAACAGTTCAGAATTTCTATGCATCCAAAGTCTCTTTACAACGTTCAACAACACGTTATTTATAATGTAAAAATACTACAGTTAACTAATCAACTACTATGCTATTAACTGTGTGCCATAGACACGTAGATCTCTTCAGCCGAGATCTAGTGTAACTGTCGTTATGCTTCTTAAATCTTCGGAGTGGTTGGCTGTTAGATTCACTGTTCAAGAACGATCTCCAGGTGCGTTGGTGCCTTCGTGAGCTGAGAACTAGGCCACTTATCATTCACGTGCCCAAAACAGTGACGTGCCACCGCTGAACTCTTTGGTTGGCTTCGTCTTTGACTTTGGTTGACTGCGGCCTCTAATGGATGATTTGGCTGGTTCGAAGGGACACGATCCATGTACATGCCATCTGGAGCTTGCCCATGTAGCCCGTTCCTTCAGAAGACACCTGAAGCACAGCTTTTAACAAAATAGCTGCGGAATCCTGTGCTAGCTGCGGAAACCTGTGCTGGCTGCGGAAACTGACAAGTTTCCGCAGCTGCATGAACAAAAAAAATAAACCAAACAACAAACATCAGTATAGTTAGAAAACCATATAAATAGTACTTTTTAAACTATAATGCAATGATTTAACCACTGGATGATTGAAGTGAGTGGAGAATGAGGGTTAAGAGGGTGTGTAGGAAGGTGCAAGGTTGAGGCTCAACATACCCCCACTATGAAGGTGTTGCATGTCCTCATGCAACCAAACTTGAGTGATTTCCCTTTTAATCTACATGCTTCGAGGCTTCTGCAAGGACATCTAGTCCTCTTTTCTTTTTCCTTGATGCCATCATCATCATCATCCTTGGTTTTCTAACCAGATATTTAAACTTGAGGTTAATTAGAGCCCTGCTTAACTTTTTGCATCTCTTTTTCAGTCTTCTATTCTTCTTCTGCCACAGTCCTAAATGAAGCATGGTATTATCATGGACCATTTTTTCTACCTTACCCTGCTCTTTGAGTGTTTCATTTTCTTGTATTATGTGTCTATTTAGGACTTCTAGTTCAAATACTTCTTGTTTTAGAGACTGAACCTGTGCATCAAGTGGTAGAGAAGTGCTTGGTCCTGCAACTGATTGTTCTAGGGATTCCAGGTAATTATATACCTCTTGCTGATTAGGATCTACCTCAGGTAATTTTCTCTGTCTGAATTCAAAATCTGGTGGAGGAGGACTGTTTGCTCCTTCTTGCTGAAAAGGACTTTCCTCTCGTGGAGGACTTGTTTCAAGGCTTGGATGTTCTGGAGATTTCTCAAGTATTTCCTCACTTAAATCAATAAAGGGACTGATCTCCCTTGGTTTTCTTCCATTTTCCTTTTAGCCGAGAGATCCTTCTCAAGGATGAACTCACACTTGTCTTTTCTGCACTCTATTTCCCTTTCTGTTGTTTCTTTGCCAAGGCAGCAGCTTTAAGATCTACTAGCCTTTCTGACAGAGGCTGGTAGTCCTCCTCTAAGGATTTTTCAGGTGATGGAGAGACTTCTTGAGTGGTTATTTTTTCCTTCTCTTTCTTTTGTTTCTTATTCTTGGGCTGGTCTTCTTCCTCTTTTTGGACAGTCTCTTCAATTTCTTTAAGAGGGGAGTCTTGGGTTGTAACATTTTTATCCCTCCTCCTAATTTTCCTTGGGATTTTTGATGGACTACTTCCAGAGGCCTCAACTAGCTCTTGGAAGTAGTTTCTTGTTAGAAATTGTTCCCAAGTATCCTTAGATTTCTTTAACTGCTCCTCAATCATAATTCTTATGAGCCCATGATGATAGATATGTGGCTCAATGTTTCCTACATTCTTTTGAACTGTAACACCCATCTTCTTTAAACTTGCTAGCAGAAAATGTGGTAAATTAAGAACATGGCCATCTATAAAATTCATCATTAACCTCACATGGTACATGTACATAGAGCCAAAACGGCCCTCACATGTAATAAATTTTTGTATGACCAACAATAAACCAAACCATTCTTCTTTGAATACATGCATAGGGATACCTCTAGTGAATACGGTGGTATCCATACCTTGATTTCGTAGCATCGTTCTCCAGATTTGATCATCTACGCTCCTATTTTTGAACCATCTTTCTCCGTCTTGAGGCAGGCCTGTAGCTTCTGCTATTGTGGCCTCGGTCACCGCAAACTTTAAGTCTCCCACCTCCACTGTTTGTCCATTAAAGGACCTTGCAAAGGTTTTAGTCACTTCCTTATTATACCCTTTGAATTTATGAATAAACCGAAGCCATTTGGCTTTCTTTAATAACTCCTTGACTTGGAGATAACCCTCCAAGTATTTTGATCCTTCCGGCTCGGCTCTCATCAATTTTCCCATCCTCGGCTTTAAATTCACTGAGGGTTTTTCTACGTATGAGGGTTAAGGAAGAATGGCTCTTTCACAAGGTTTTTAGGAGAGACTGTAGTGACTGTAATCGGGGTTTAGGATGACTGCAGTGGCTGCAATCAAAGCGTCAAGCAAACTGTAGTGACTGCAGTCGGAAATAGAGGAAATGTCCGAATGACAGGAAGAACAGTGGGTGAGCAGTGGTGTCCGTGATCGAGTTCATAAAATGAGCATGAGTATATGCGGGGATTGTGATATGAGTGGAGTAACAACAGGATTCTCCCGAGTTAGGTGACTGTATGTGAGATTTACACGTCTCAAGCAGACGGCTGCAGAAATTATGGCTGGGAAGAGCCGTAATACAATAGGTCACGTCTTAGGAGTACGGGTCATAAATAGAAGTATAGTCATTTTTGAGTTTGAACTCGGAGTAATCATAAGACCGTTAGGAAAAATGAATGCGAGGTGTATGGAAT
>APFE030305809.1:0-13356 GCA_000404065.3 Pinus taeda
CGACGTCGGCTCATGCATTCACACGCCGTAGACTGTACCTATAGTACCTTGAGGGCCATTGTCATTATTGGTGGTACCTCTCACGTCTGTTAACAGTTTTCATTATTGACTGGTAATCAGACGAGGTCCAAGCATGTTCGACTTCAGCTTACATGTTCACATGCTTGGACTTGTACTTGTGTTCGGGTCGAGATGGAGCACAAGACCCTGGATTGTGTCTGTTGTAATCCAGGCGTGATTTTTATACATGACTCTTTCACTGGATGGCTGTGACCATACCGGAGTCTATTCATCGATCCCAACCAGATGGCTGCGTCCATACTACGGATCTTGATTATTATACACTCTGTCAATGGATGGCTGCGTCCATACCACATACTTCATGTATTTGAACTATCATACTGTATCTCTCTATGCAGGTTCTCGGCGGCAGTTCGATATGATCTTGTAAAGCACTTCACCTCTCTCTCTTTCTCAAGGCTCATGCTTTAGGGGGCATCTGTTACGCAGTAATTTGTCACCATCAGCCACCGTCCTTGTCGCACCCCCACTGTCACACAGTGGAGGACACATTTACGGACCTGTGACCAGTGACATAACTTGAAAACACTTGCATTGAGGCCTCCTGAGTATGAAGTTCAATAACCCTGAAGACACCTTCTGAAGATCAGCCTTGGAAAATGCCTTTTTCCCATTAGCGCGGGCCCACAGCGTATTACCCCGCGCCAATGGCTCAGTCCTTACAAAGAGGGCGCGCCCATAAGCGCTCTGTCCCAGAGCACGGCCCGCGCCACACAAATTAGGCATGATTTTTGGCCAGCACATGCTAGAATGCTTTTTCCCTTGCGACTCACTCAGTTCCCTGAAGGAAAAAGCCCACAAAAGCATCCGGGTTTCGGTTTTTCTATCAAGGCAACGGCTATTATGAGACATTACCAAAATTCAGAACGTGTCTACATACGATGAATATCTCTTCTCCCTTCTCCTATAAAAGCCTGTTCCCCCATAATGAACAGGCTAGTTCAGAGTTTTTGGAGATTAAAGCAAAGAGCAAACAAGCTAGTGTGAGAGAGATATTTTTGAGCTAAAGTTGAAAGTAAGGTTATGCTGCTGGATTGTTGAGAGAGAAAGTGATTTTGCAAGACGTGTCGGACTGACTGCCCACCCAGCTAGAGGAGTTTTACAGTGTCAAGCCTTAAGTGGTTGTAATTTCTTCTCTCATTTCTATTTAATGCAAAGCGACTGTCATTATGGTTTCATTCGTGTGTTACATCGGTGATATGCGAATTGTATCTTGCTTGACTGGTACATAGTTGTATGTTTTTGGATTTTATGCTTGTTGTGGTTTATTCTTCACTTGTGCAGGTATGTATGTGCGAATAGTGACCGGCCGGAGATAGAGGATAGGAGCGACACTTTCCCCCACAACAAACAAGCGTTGGATCCCAGGTTGGTCTCCTAGATCGACTTTTAAATTATATAGCTAGAAACTTGCATGCAGCGTGATTGATTGTTGCTAGACCCCTGTGGGGCTAGTGGGATCCACCTCTGTCCGCAGAGGGGATTTACCTCCGCAACAGTTAGGTTTTTGGTAACCGCATCCTAGGGAAAGAACTCAAAATGACTATTATTCTTTCATGACCATAGGAGAGGAAGAGATCTGCTCCTGCCACTAGGATAACACTCTTATTCTCTTCTAAACTAATCATACGCTCTTACGCACTTTGGTCTAAAGATTTCCTACTCATAATTTTCAAAATTTCAAGGTAAACTTTTATTTTAAAGATATTTTCTTTATTTTCTTCTCAAAGTTTGATTCTTTTGAATCCCTTTCACTAATTTTCTTTCTATATTGTTTTATAGTGCCACTAGATGTCACCGATACAGGGAAATGGGTTTGTCAATTCTCGTAGCGACCAGTCTCTTGTAGTTTTTCGGAGCTAAGTCCTCCCAAGTTTCGGCTACCCTCATAATACAGGGTCTCGTCTCTTAATTGGTAAATCTATCTGGGAATGTCTTAAATGACAATATTTCTCTATACATTTTGTAGAATTATACAACTTTTTTTTTTTCACTTGTTGTGACATGGAAGGAAATAAGACATTTCTCAACCCTACAGGTAAAGATATTTATTCTGTGACATCTCAGCTTAAATGTTCTTTTCCTCCATACCCTTGTTGTGTAAGTTAATTATTGACATTTTGTGATTTCTAATACAAGATTTTACCCTTAAGAGCTTTGGAATGCCTAGTTGCACTTGCAATTCAATTTTTGAATCTCTAGGTGTCGACGTATTTATAAATTTATCATCCTTTTGTTTCCTACTTCTAGGATTTACCAGACAAGGCCATTTCTGGCTACCCAATTCCTCTCGAATTTCATTTCTAGCTTAGGTAGAATTTGTGACCCATAGGGTTAGTCCTGATAGGGTTTTTACCCTCTATTTCGTGTCAAAGTTATGGCCCTTTTGGCCACATTTTCTTTCAAAATTGTAATCTATTTTTGTTTTTGTTTTAATGAACATAATTCTAATTGAAGACCTATATATTTTAAAAGAACAAGCTCTCTGTAACAAACCTGGGTTAAAAACTCATGAAATAAAATTTAAATAAAGGTAAAATAAGACCATGGGAAAGGGACACTTATTCCAAGCTAACTGTTGGGGAAAATATCCTAGTGGGCATCACTTGTTGTGTTTTATGGCTAAGGGAAATTGGCAAAGGTGATGGCTAAGCTTTGGAAAGGAAAAATGGCACTAATTGGCATTTTATTTATGAAAAGAATGGAAATTAGGAGAAAGGGAAGGTTAAAGGTCACAAGTTTCATGTGAAGAGGAAAATGAGGGAAAATAATGGATAATTAAAGAAAATAGAGGCCTCGATAATAAAAAGGCTTTTGAGGATTAGTTGATAACCTTTTGTCAGTTCAGGTTTGGAATTATATTCAAAGAGAGGAAGAGTACCAAGAGGAGAAAGAAAGTAAGCAAGAAAGGAAAAGAAAGGAAAAGAAAGGGAAGATAAGAAGGACAAGGAAAGCACATGAAGGCAAGGATCAAGTAGCTCAACTGGAATACTTGCAGGTAACAAATTTTATGTGTGATGTACTATCTAGTTTTGACATGCATGGTATGTGCATGTTGTTATACGGTTCTTTTTTTTGTCATTGGTATGGATTTTACCGAGATTCAACAATGGATTTTAGCCTATCCTTGCCATTTCTAGATAGTCATGTTTTGATGGGATTGTTCTCTGTTTGAGATTTGGATTGTTAGATGGTTTTGGAATTTGAGATGAGGTGGTCTCAGGAAAATTCCCAAATACCTAGGAATCCCTTGATCGGTAATGGTGGGATAGATGGTAAATCTTGAGGCTGGAGTTAGGAAAATTCCTCAAGGATGGTGAAGAAATTCTCAGGCATCCAAGCTCAGTTTGGTTTGTTGATATCAGCATTGGTTTAGGTGTGATCACAACATGGAGAGGGTGGAGGTGGTATAACCTCTGGATTCCCTTGGTTGTATTTGGATTGATTTATACCATTACATCCCACATTCATGATTGGAATATGCCACGGGGGTGATTGGCTGAAAGAAAGACATGGTTCTATGTTTCTAGGAAAACTAGTGTCTTTTCGATCCACTAGTCCCACTAAGACTAGTAGTTATCTTAGAAACAAACAACCAAAGCAATTTGTGATTTCCTTTATGTATGATAGATAAGAGAGGAGCAAAGAGACCAACCTGGATATTCCACTTGAATCCTTGCTTGATTCCTCTGTCCCTTGATAGAGTTTGCAACTCCTCTCCTACTTGTCCCACTTAAAGAATACCTATAGAACCAAAGTAACAAAACACCATCAAAGAATCACGATCTATAATATCATAAACAATTTAGAATCAGAAATACATTGAACATACAATTGCATTCACAAATAAGCAATATTCACAAATACACGATTGTATAGAGGAAAACTCAAAGAACTTTATTAATAGTAGAAGGGAGAATTACAACCCAGTTTTTTGATCCAGCATCAAAGTCCTCTTCACCTCACGGAAATCAAGATCACCCAACAATACAATGCTCTTTCTCAAAGATAAACTAACAGCACTTCCTTACAAATTACAAAATTCCAACCTCCAGATCTCTCAGATGACAGATCCATTTATAGATGTCTGCTGTAGAGCTGTAACTAGGGTCTCTCACACCACTAATTATCCCACATTAATAAGTCAATCCGGGAACGATTTGTTATTGCAAGGAGTAGCTCAATCCGAGGCTATTTGTCCGAGTAATGCTCAGTAGTATAGTGCTCTAATGATTCGAAAGGAAACAGATGCTAAGCTGTAACTAAACTAACCCAAAAGATAGAATCACACAAGGCAGTTGATCAGTCAAGGGTACGGAAGCAATAACCCATCCCTTTAGAAAGTGATGAAGCAAGGAAATTAGAGCATGGACTTATAGGTCTGGGAGATAAGCAACGTCTTGCTGAGGCTCACTACAGCCTTAGGCCTTCTCTCACACCATAAACAACAAAGACAGGTAAATAAAACGATGGGAAGTAAAATGGAACAGCAGTAAAATGGAACATCAGTAATCAAATGGAACAGCGGTAATCAAATGGAACAACAGTAATAAAATGGAACAGCAGTAATAAAATGGAACAACAATCCTCAACGAATTATGAAACAACAATTCTCATCCGTATGTACATGTTCTATACTACTATAGCAATCTGAGAATAATAAATGATATGACTATGCTTCTGAACGAAGTAATATTGCTTGCAAGTCTCACAAATACTAGTTCACATGGATCTAATAACGATAAAATTCATGCTAACATTCTGTTACAGAGATAACCGAAGGATGCAACTCAAATAGATCCAATTGTACAGTGCAGAGACATTAGATAAAGAAATCATTCAGATATCAATTATAATGGAGCATAGTATATCACAAAAAAGATGTATCATATTACTTAAATAATAGAAATAAACAAACCACACACAAATCACCGTATAATAATACAAAAGCAAGTGTCCTTCAGAGCCGGGCCATTAGCTGCCAAGGGTACACTGCCTTAAGTTACTCCAGATGCAGAGACGAAATGAACACCAAGTCTTCTATATTAATCGCATCAACAAAAGTATACAAAGTCAGGTCTCAGCGAGACTCAATGATCACGGTTTGTTCTGAAACTTAGAATCATAAAAACAGTCGTCCCTTTGCTCAATGGCGTGGTGCCTTTATATAACAGAAATGACGGAGGTATCTAGACAATCAAAAACATAAGTTAAAGCAGCAATCCCTCACGATCAAAGATCCTGAGGGATTCGCTAATCGTTCAATTCTTCTCTTTTCCTTCTTGCGCTCTCCGACCCGGTATCTCGCATTCTTTCCCTGGGCTATTCAGCTCTAATTTTGCTTGATCTCGTCTGCATCCGGTGCCCTGCTGGAGGGACAGCAGTTATTTTCCCTTTTCTCCTTGCTTTTGATCGACAATCCCCTGTTTCCACGTCTTCCTGCATAGAAAACGTCAATTATCAGCACTTGAACTTCCTTTGTCTATTTTCGCACATTTTATCAAAATCCTTTATCTTCTTTGAACTCATAATACAGAAAAAGTTAGGATTATTATTGAAAAACCACTAGATTGCTTATCAAAAGCATACCTTCCAAGTGCTCCACACACCCCCCTGCTTACCCTGTTTCATGGCCTCATGAAAACGTTATAGTTGACATGTAAAGCAGTGAGAGAATAGGTCGGAGAAGGGATCTCGCGAGGAGGCCGACAACCATGATGAGCAACTAGATGGTCAAAGAACTGATCTATTTGATCCGCAGGCATCTCATATAAGGCCTGATATCCAGGTGCAGGGTGCCAAATAATTGGACTGCAAAATCAATACCCCAACCAGGATGGCCCTGCTCGCAGAATCCGTTCCCCATAGAGACTCAATCGGCTTGCAGCCAGCTCAAAATTCTCATATTTGAAGGGTTCCCTGAGCTGGATGTTTGGGTTAGAGGTCTGGTATCGAAATTTTGCAGCATCGATGGCGAGGTCTTTAATAGTTAGGAAGTATTCTAGACTATTTCGAATCAAGTCTTCATGCATGGGACCTAATATCTCAATGACACCTCGGATCCTCATAAGACTCCTATGCTCTCTCCATAGCGTCACTGGGTGTCTAGGTTCAGCTCGTACCCATAAATATAAGCTATTCTCTTGTCTCTGGAAGGTGTTGTAAGCTCTGAGCCACTTCAATTGATTAACTCCAAATGAGATAAAGGCTTGGAGTTGTATATCGCCAACAAAAGGGCCAGGATTTAAATCAGTTTCCTGGTCTAGCACAAGATTGTGCAGGTAAAACTCGCATAATAACCTTTGAACTTTAACTCCATAGTGCTTACAACAGTCTATAAAATCATTAACAGTGTTGATGTGGATAGGTGCTCCTGCCCTAACGGCTTTTATTTTTAATCTCAGATATCATTCAAACAAAAATAAAGCATAATTTTTAGCAGGGGCCCTACAAGTCAAAACATCAGTATATAAGGAACACACGGTGTCCATCTGCTTAACAACAATATCTAATCGACGAGTTACCTTAGCAACCTTTTCCTGCTCCTTCTGCCATCCTTCAAAGGCCTGGCTCTCAGATTGACTGAGGTCTCGAAGTTGCTGTCGGAGCTCTTCATATCTCTCCTTGGGGACTGTTTGTTCTCGCAACTGCTCAGCTTCTTGCTGAGCTTCCTTCATCATTTTATGCAAGGTTCTAGTTTTTGGGTCCTTTTTCCACAAAGCCGTAGAGGCTGGAAGTTTAACCTGGACCTTTCTATTACGTTGCTTGGAGTTTAGGACCCGAATTACGCCCGAGGGTGGTGCTTCTGTTTGGACCTCTTTTCTTTCTGTTTCTTTCTTAACGGGAATAAAGGGTTGCTGTGGTCCTCCTGCCATCGGAGCCTCTTGCTGTTCCATTGGAATGTCCATTCGTTCTTCAGGGCCAGATGGAACAACAGTCTGCCCCTCCATACTATTTGGAACAACATTTTGTTCCTCCATGTCATTTGGAACAACACCCTGTTCCTCATTATTATTTGGAACAACAGATTGTTCCTCGGCCGTAGGTCTCCTGATGGGGTTTCGACCAGCAAAGCGGGTTCTTGTCCTTGGGGTTCTTACTGCCGTGGTCCTCCTCCTTGTCCTTACGGTCTTCTGTATTCTCAGACTGGCTTTCAACATTCGAATTTGTTGCCGCAGTCTGGCTATGGTGCCCAGCAACCTCTGTTGTTTCTTTCTTAACTTCTTAATTTCCTTTGCTTCAGCAGAGGGTTTGGCCCTTAAGCTCGTCCCTTCTTCATCTGGGATATCTTCCGGTGTCTCGGGGACAGATTTTCCCTGATTGTTGTCCTCTATTTCATTATCATATCCGGGCAGGTTTTCTTCCTCTGCCTCTTCTGCATGCATTTCCTCGGGTAATTCTTCTTCTGGGGGACCGTCAGGGACACATCCTGTGCCAGAGGGCTGGCCATATTCTCCCATATTGGCCAGAACTGCTGCCAATTCCTTCTCACCTGGAGGGTCCTACAATGGGCTACCCCCTGGCTGTGCAATTTCTTCTTCCTGATTGCCCTGTTCGGTGGCCTCTTCTTCCTTCGAGTGTTCATCTCCTTGGTTGCTCTGTTCAGTGGCCATTTCTTCCTCAGAGCGTTCATCTCCCTTTTCAATTTCTCCTTCCGGCTGGTCAGTCTCGGCCTCTGATTGCTCAGCATTTCCTTCGGAGAGTCCTCCTTCCAGTTCTGGAGGTTCGTCCACAATTTCGATTGGTTGGGCCGTGGTTCCCTGAATCCTTTCTAGCCTTCCTCGTATCCGAGCCAATCGGGCTGACTTCCTTGGTCTTTCAGGTTGGTTGGGTGTGTTAGCAGGTTCTCTGGGTTCTTCTTGTCGTTCTGGCGTACCGGAGGGTTGTTTCCGTTTTGAAGCAGCATGTCTTTCTGCTGCTGGCTCCTTGCGTCTTTCTGAACGTTCCGGCGTACTGGAGGACTGTTCAAGTTTCGAGGGTTGTACAACCAATCCCCCCTCGACTATTTCAATCAATTCTTCCCAAGTGCTTTGCTGTTGGGTGAGACTGTGGCTCACTATCAACCGGATCAGTCCATGGTGGCTGACAACTGCATCTATATGCTGGGCCTTCTTCAGGCTTCGGGCCGCGTCATGTAACAGTGAATTTAAAAGTGCAGGGAGATTCACAAAGCATTTTCCTTTTAAAACAGCCAAAAGTTTTATGTGACGAGGCCTTACCACGTCTTTTCTTCCTTCGCAGGTGATATAACTTTGCACTGTCTGCGCCAGCTCGGTCCAGGGTTCCCCAAGTGTTGCCGGTAGAACTCCTTTCCCTTTGACTGTCAAGCTTTGGCCTTCGTCCTGGAACATTTCCATAGCTTTTTGCAATCTTTCCTTCTTTAGCGTCCATATGGGTCCAGCAGCTGGTAATCCTGAGACTTCTGCGATGATGTTCTCCGTAACCACTATCCACTTTCCTCTTACTACGGAGTAGTTTTCCTGCAAATTCTGTAGGAATTCTAATGCTACTGCTTCGTTTGATTCTTGCAGGCGGTTGAAGTAATTCAACCATCCTGCGTTTTCCAGGATTTTACGAGCAGCAGTGGAAACTCTCAGCTTGTGAGGTTCGCTTCGGACCGTCTTTCCGCCCATGATTCTACTCAGAAATGGAACAGCAACTGTTTGCGGTATTTGCAACACAGAGAGGATGATCAATGCCAATTTTTGGAAAGGATCACAGAGCATGCAACGAAAAAAGGATCGTGGACGGCCATCTCCGTAGGATGAAATCATCATACCGTTAAACCATGCCATTCCTTCGTACATTATCTTGCCCAAATGGTGTGCAGCCACGTAACCCCTGCAGTAATGAGGTTACCTCCCCCCCGCGATCTGATAGGCTGCCCCCAGCCGTCAAAGAGAGGAGAAGCAGCCAGTCGGGAGTGAAATCATAAAGTACAGCATATGGAATTATGCCATGTTGTAAAAAACAACGAAATGCCGAAACCGAGGCAAAAAAGGTAGATCGCGTTTTATATGGGAGCCTGCGTGATATAATGAGGAACCGGGGGATTGGATGTCTGTCAAATGTATGAAGTCTCCAGTAGTCATTGTCAGTTCCGTTGCCATGATCGGTGGTAATAAATATTCATGCGATGTATATCGGGGTGTGACATATGATTTATGCAAAAGATATAAGAGACAGAAAGATTTAATATCATACCTGTTGGTGTAAATATTACGACTTTGATGCCATTAACAGAGCTCTGCTGCCAACATGTGTTCATAACCTTGGCAGAGTTGTTTATTTCACCCTCCGGAACCATGATCCTTTGTGTATATTCTGAAGAGTGCTTTGTCATAATGCAGGCCATTATGCCGGCTTGGTAACCAGATAACCATAATGCCATTCACAAGGTAGGCACGAAACGTGGTCAGGCCGGCTCGTGATGAGACCTCCTGTTCTAAGGTTTGCTTGTTAATTTACCTTCGGACCATATCCCTAGTGTGGTGGCCATAATGGGAATGCCACTTCGCTTCCATCCTTATGATCATGGTAGGCTGGCTCTGAATGAGACCCCCTATCCTGCATTTGACAATTTTCATATTTTGTTTTTGTTTTTCTTTGTAGAGCACCTCTCTTTTTTGTTTATTTGCACATAAGGGTGGTTCCGCACTCCTTAAGAGCGGGGAATGGTGGAAGAAGTCTTATAATCCCAACAGACAGATATAAATCGTTTTGCTCTTATCCCTTAGTAATAATCAAGAAAGATTTTAGGGGAATCATCCTGATAAAAATCACCAAGCCAGGGTTCGGGAATAAGACAATGACAGTGGAGATGAAAAGTTAATGTCCCTCCTCTTGTCCTCTTATCCATACTGGCTTCATAATAATAACGATTTATGATGTGCTGATTTCGGTATATCATGGTTTATGTTCATCGCATAAATTCATTGTTGTATCTAAAAGATTGGGGAGACCATGGGTGCAAAACATCCAATAAGGGTAAGAACATGCCGATGGCATTTCTGAGATAAGAATCCCTTCGTAGGATACCATTTCTTTGAGAGGAACAACAAGAAATCGCAAATGTTGTTCCTTCCGAGAAAGGAACAACAAAGACACAAATGTTGTTCCTTTTCTCAAAGGAACAACGAAAACACACAAGTGCTGTTCCTTTTCGCAAAGGAACAGCAAAAACACCCAAGTGTTGTTCCTTTTCGCAAAGGAACAGCAAAAACACGCGAATGATGTTCCTTTTCGCAAAGGAATAGCAAAAACACTCAAATGATGTTCCTTTTCGCAAAGGAACAACAAAAACACACAAGCGCTGTTTCTTTTTGCAAAGGAACAACAAAAATACCCAAATGCTGTTCCTTTTCGCAAAGGAATAGGAAAAACATGCAAGTGTTGTTCCTTTTTGCAAAGGAACAACAAAAATACCCAAGTGCTGTTCCTTTTCACAAAGGAATAGTGAAACACACAAGTGCTGTTCCTTTTCGCAAAGGAACAACAAAATACGCAAGAACAGCGAAACACACAAGAACAACAAAACACACAAGTGCTGTTCCTTTTCGCAAAGGAACAGCAAAACACGCAGGTGTTGTTCCTTTTCGCAAAGGAGCAGCAAAAATACGTAAGTGCTGTTCCTTTTGAAAAGGAACATCAAAACCACACGAATGTTGTTCCTTTTGAAAAGGAACAACAAAACCACACAAATGCTGCTCCTTTTGAAAAGGAACAGCAAAACCACACAAATGTTGTTCCTTTTGAAAAGGAACAGCAAAACTGCACAAATAACATAGCAAAATAGATAATCGTATATACAGGATGTTATGTACAAGTTATGAAATGAATTGCTTAAGTTACAGGTGAGGAAGATTTCGCTTCCTCTCCTAAAACTTGCAAATCAGTATCTTGTCGTAGCTGCTGACAGAAGGATTCCCGAGTGAGTGGATTTTGATAAAGACGAACTCGGTGGCCATTTACTTTGAATGCATATCCAGAACCATCGATTGTGATCAAGGTAAGGGTCCCATTGTCATGTACCTTCTGGATTTCGTATGGTCCTAACCATTGAGTCTGGAGTTTCCACGGGAAGTCTTGAAACCGAGAGTCATATAACAGAGCCCAGTATCCTTCATGAAAGACTTTATTCTTAATAAGTGCATCATGCCACTTAGCTCGTTGCTGCTGAATCAATGCTGTATTCTGTAATGCAGAGAGCCTAATTTTGTCCAATTCATTAACCTGTTGTAGTCGATTGATTTGCGCCTCAGTCAAATCTAGGCCGACTTCCTGTGCAGTTCGCAGCGTTTGGATTTCAAATTCGATGGGAAAAATTGGTTGTTTTCCAAACATTAATTGATAAGGCGAATAGCCTTTCGTACTTCTCCATGTGGTTCTATAGGCCCAGAGTGCCTCAGGTAGCTGAGCGGCCCAATCACGCCTATGCGCTGCAATGGTTTTTGTTAAAATTGATTCTATGACCTTATTACTACTCTCTACTTGCCCATTTGCCTGCGGATGGTATGGGGTAGTGATCTTATGTTGGACATGATAATTGTTAAGTGTTGCAGCTAGTTTATTTCCAACAAATTGTGGTCCACCATCTGTGATTACTTCTCTCGGAAGTCCATAACGTACAAACAAATGGAACAAGAATTGTATTACCGAGTCCTCGGTAGCCTTAGGCAATGATTTAGCCTCGACCCATTTAGTAACATAGTCAGTCGCCACCAAAATGTATGTCCTCTGATTTGATGGTGGATTAATGGGGCCGACGAAGTCAAGAGCCCATCGTTCAAATGGCTCAATGACCAATTGTGGTTTCGGAGGCATTTCATCAGCTTGGCCAGGTTTTCCTACTCGCTGACAGTTGTCACAGGCTTGTGCAAATTTTTTTCGCATCTTTGAAAATTGTAGGCCAGTAGTATCCTGTCTGTAATACTTTATGCGCTGTTCTTTTTTCGGAAAAATGTCCCCCGCATGGTCCGTCATGGCAAGCTTTTAAGATGTCGAAGATCTCGTCCTCTCGAATACACCTCCTGATTTGCATATCTGCCCCTGTATGGAACAAATGGCCTCCAATCCACGAAAATCGAGTGCTCTTCTGAACAATCTGCTTCCGTTCCTGAGGGGTTAAGTGTTTTGGTAGCTTACCTACTGCAAGGTAATTGGCGACATCAGCATACCAGGGTGTTCGAACAGCAACAACAAACAGGTGTTCATCAGGAAATTGATCTTCTACCACTGCTGTTTCAATGGATTTTGGTATTCGTGAGAGAAAATCGGCTACAGGGTTTTCCTTGCCAGGTCGATCCTTGATTGTGATATCGAACTCTTGCAATAAGATCAACCATCTAGTTATTCTAGCATTCGTTACAAGTTTATTTGCCAAATATTTGATAGCAGAATGGTCTGTAAATAACACAACAGGATAGCCTGTAATATAATGTCTAAATTTGTTAACAACATGTATTACAGCCAGGAATTCCTTTTCAGTAACAGTATAATTGAGTTCGGCAGAGGATAAATTTTTGTTGATATAATAAATAGCATATGGCTTCTTATCCTCTTCTTGCCCCAGGACTGCACCAATTGCTGTATCCGAGGCATCAGATGAGATTTGGAATGGCAAATTCCAGTTTGGTCCTCGAAGGACTGGGGCTGTTGATACCAGCTTTTTCAATTCCTTAAAAGCCTAGTCGCATTTTTCTGTCCACAAGAAATCAACATTACCAGTTAGAGCATATAGAGATGCAGCAATACGTGAATAATGTTCTATAAATCGTCTGTAATATCCAGAAAATCCAAGAAAACTGCATACCTTTGTTTGAGTAGTGGGGGTAGGGATAAGCAAAAAAAATTGAATTTTGGTCGGGTCTACCTGGATGCCAGCTGCTGAAATGTAGTGCCCTAGAATGAGCCTTTCTGTCATCATCATGTAACATTTTTCGTGGCTCAGACAAAGTCTGGTAGCGATGCAACGTTGTAGAACTTTTTCCAGGGTATCCAGAGCTGGGTCAAAATCATCTCCATATGGTGTAAAGTCATCCATGTACACCTCAAGTCCGTCGTTTATTAGATCTGCAAAGATGCTGAGAACAGCCCTTTGGAATGTAGCAGGGGCATTACATAGGCTGAAGGGTAATACTCGATAGGCAAACGTTCCCCAAGGGCAAGTAAAGGTAGTTTTATCCTGGTCTTCAGGGACAATTTGGATTTGGTTATATCCGCTGAAGCCGTCCAGAAAAGAAAAAAATTTCTTTCCTGCCAAAGTGTCCAATACTT
>APFE030305815.1:0-51151 GCA_000404065.3 Pinus taeda
AATCAACAAGCTCCACAACTTCCAAATCAAAATCCACAACTTTCATTACCATTTCCACAACAACAACAACCTTCTCAATAGAATCCAAATTCCCAACTCTTGCTTCCATTCCAACAAAAGACAAATCAATTACCTTCCCAGCCATTACCAAATCCAAATAATAAAAACCCTCAAAATGCTTACATGGTAGAAGGATAACAATTTCCTACCTATATGATTGTTCCTCTCAATGATGTACAACTCAGATCTGGTAGATTTTTAGACAAGCCTTCTATAGATGCTCAAAAGCAAAGCATTTCTGAGGAAGAATCTCCTAAAGCCAATAAAGGTTCTGAAGCATCTCTTCAAAACCCAAGCACTCAAGAAGAAAAAGAAAATGAGTCAACCCCCACAGCTCCTATAGTTGAGCAACCTGCATCTTCATCCACACCTCCTTTTCCTGAAAGATTACAAATTGATAAAGGAGTGGAAAAACAAATCTTGTTGCCTGACTATGATTTTCTAGATGAATTAAAGAATGTCTGTATCAAGATTCCCTTGTTACAAGCCATTAGAGAAATTCCTATTATAGCAAAAACAATAAAGGAGTTGAGTCTCAAAAGACCAGGAAGGAAACCAAGAGATACAAGAAGAATCCACCTGGTAGGAAAAATTGCAGATATGATGATGGGAAAAATTACCATGCAGAAGTATGTAGATCCCGGTAGTCCAATTTTCAAAACACATATCAATGGGGTAGAAATTCCAAATACTTTGATTGATTTAGGGGCTGCTATCAACATTATGAGTAGATAGACTATGGAACAACTAAAACTTCCTAATCTTCTTTTTACACCTACTTTACTGCAACTTGTAGATCGATCCATTATCAAACCAGATGGTGTATTAGAAGACATTTCGGTCTCCTTAGATTCTTGGGAATATCCAGTGGATTTCATGATTTTAACTCCCAAGAGTAATCTAGGAGGGCACCCACTCATTTTAGGAAGAGCTTGGCTAGCCACAGCTGATGCTTTTATCAGTTGTAGATCTGGGGATATGTATATTTCTAATGGTAATGCGACAAATAAATTCAATCTGTATCCTCCAGCAAAAACAACTACAGAAGTAGGAGATAATGAATGGGTCGATGATGAGGACACTATACAACCTGTCTTTATCATTTCTGAAATCAGTGAAGATAGTCAAATTCTAAACGCATTAGAAAACTTTGAAACATCTTCAGAATATGACCACACACAATTTCAATTAAATTCTGACATTGAGTATCTATCATCTAGACAAATGTCTCTTTACTCTATGGAAGAGTTTGGTAGTTCCGCCACTGAGATTTTTCCAGGTAAAACATTGAATATCAACAAAAACTTGGAAACATCACAATAGGAAGAGCTAACAAAAATCTTGCAAAAACATTCCACTACATTTGCATGGGAGTCTACTGATATGAAAGGTATTGACCCTAAGACTTGCATTCATCACATCTACATCAAGGAAAACAGTAGACCAATCAGACAACCTCAGAGAAGGATGAATCCAAACGTTAGGGAGATAGTGAAAGAAGAGCTCCAAAAACTACTCAATGTAAACTTCATTTATCCAATTTCAGATAGCCGATGGGTTTCTCCTTTGGTTATAGTACCTAAAAAGAATGGTAAATGGAGGGTATGCATTGATTATAGGGAATTGAATAAAGCAAATTTAAAGGATCACTTTCCTTTACCCTTTATCGATCAGGTATTAGATACTCTAGCAGGCAAAAAGTACTTTTCATTTCTGGAGGTTTTAGTGGCTATAATCAGATTCAGGTGGCACCTGAAGATCAAGATAAGACCACATTCACCTGTCCATGGGGAACTTTTGCTTACCGAGTGCTTCCTTTTGGATTATGTAATGCACCCGCAACATTTCAAAGGGCAGTATTAGGAATCTTTTCTGATCTAATCCATGATTGTGTAGAGGTCTATATGGATGATTTTACAGTTTATGGTGATTCATTTGAAGAGGCATTAGAGAATTTGGAAAAAGTCCTTATCAGATGTAAAGAAACAAACCTTTCATTGAGTCATGAAAATTCTTTATGATGTTTATTGAAGGGATTGTTTTAGGACATCATATTTCAGGGGATGGGATTAAAGTTGATAAATCAAAAGTTGAATTCATCTCCAAGTTTCCTATTCCAATTTGTCAAAAAGATGTTAGAATTTTTCTGGGATTTACTGGGTACTACAGAAGATTTATATAAAACTTCACCAAAATAGCATCTCCACTCTTCAAATTGCTTACAAAAGACTGTGATTCAAATGGGATCCTGATTGTCAATCAGCATTTGAAACTTTGAAAACAAGAATATCTAAAGCACCCATTTTGAGAGGGCCAAATTGGAAACTTCCTTTACATATTTCTACAGATGCTTCAGATACAGCTCTAGGAGCTGTGTTGGGTCAAACGGATTTAGTTCCTTATGCCATTTACTATACCAGTAAAAATTTGACTCCCACTGAGTTGAACTATACTGTGACTGAAAAAGAGTTCTTAGTTGTTGTTCATGCAATCAATAAGTTTAGACATTTTATAACAGGCTATGAAACTTTTGTCCATACTGATCATTCTACGCTTTAGATATCTAATGAACAAACCTATTACTAATGGTAGAGTTACAAGATGGCTCTTACGTTTACAGGAATTCAATATTACTGTGTTGGATAGACCAGGAAAAAAAAATACAGTAGCTAATTTCTTGTCTAGTATCCAAAATACTAAAGAAGATTCTCCTGTAGAGGATAAGTTTCTAGATGAATATTTATTTGCAGTAACTACTAAGACTCCTTGGTATGCAGATATTGCTAACTTTGGTTACAGGGAAACTACCTCCACATCTATTTCCTGGTGAAAAAAGAAAAATTATTCAGGAGAGTTCAAAATATTCATGCATTTCTAACGAATTATTTAAAACAGGTCCAAATTGTGTGATCAAAAGATGTGTTCGGGAAGATGAAATGCCTGACATCCTCAAGGCATGTCATGATGAGCCATGCGGTGGATACTTTGCTGGCAAAAGGACGACCTATAAAATCCTTTCTTTAGGATATTATTGGCCTTCCCTCTTCAAGGATACAAAAGAATATGTCAAAAGGTGTGACAGTTGCCAAAGAGTAGGGAAACCGACTCTTTCAAATGAAATGCCATTACAACCACAGGTACTCATTGAACCCTTTGAAAAATGGGCTTTAGATTTCATTGGACCCATTAATCCACCATCTAAGCAAAAGAAGTATATATTGGTATGCACTGATTATGTCACTAAATGGATAGAAGCCAAAGTGTTACTTTCTGCTACTGAAAATTCAATTGTTAGCTTTCTTTATGAGGATATTTTTACTCACTTTGGTGTCCCAAGAGAAATTGTGACAGATCAGAGAAGTCAATTTACATCCAACATGATGGAGAAGCTGATGGAAGAATAAAAAATCAAGCACAGAAAATCTACTCCTTACCATCCGCAAGAAAATGGCCAAGTGGAGTCTACAAACAAAGTCATTGAAAGCATCATCACCAAGACTATTCATCTACATAGAAGAGATTGGGTTGAAAGGCTTCCTGAAGCCTTATGGACCTACATAACTACATGGAGGAACACAACATGACATTCTCCCTATGAACTTGTTTATGGGAAAGAAGTCCTGCTCCCCATTGAGTTTCAAGTCAAAACTTTCAAGATGGCAGTTCAGTTGGGGATGGACCTATCAGAAGCCCAAAAGCATAGAATGGAGCAGTTGAATGAACTAGATGAGATCAGACAAGAAGAAATCCTAAGAACTGATGTAGTTCAACATCAAAGAGCTAAGTGGCATGACAGATATATCAAAGAGAAAAAGTTTCAAGAGGGAGATTTGGCATTACTATTTGATTCCAAGTTTAAAGACTTCAAAGGAAAATTTCACACTCATTGGCTTGGGCCATATGAGATCGACAAAGTCTTTAGCAATGGAGCAGTAAGAATCAAGACCATTGATGAATTTCAAACTCCTCTTATTGTGAATGGCCACAGATTAAAGATTTATCATAAGCCACTCTCAAAAGAGGAATTTTTCAAAATGATTCAAGAGAATTTTTCAACAAGGCTGGTGAAGAAGAATCCTTCTTCCCCACCAGCCTAGCCTTTGTTCTTTTCTGTTAAAAAAAATAAAAATTGTATAAGCCTGAAAACCAATCACTGATTGGCAGTCTTATACATAAAATGTAGAGTGAAAATCAGGGACACCTGACACTCTATATTTTCCAAAAAAAAATCTCTCTTTCTTTCCCATTTCCACTTCACTTCATTTCCATCCCACTCCATTTCATTTTCATTTCACTCCACTCACTTCATCTCACTCCATTCCATCCATTTCATCAATAAAAGTATTTTTCATGACCATTTCCATTTAGATAGTTATTGTCTAACTATCTCTATTAAGCTAAGTGGTTGTTGTGCCAGTTTCCGCAGCTGGAATCAGTTTCCACAGCCAGTAGCAGTTTCCGCAGCCACCACTCTGTTTTGCAAATTTACAGTCAAGATGTTAGTGCAATAATCATGAAAACACAGTTATGACTAAGCATATGCTATGAAGACATGTACATGGAGCATCTACATACATCAATAAGGAGCAATTGATTAAGGGCTAATGGACAACAATTGACAAGGATTCCAAGGTATGGGCAAAAATTTCTTTCAAATAGCAATTAAAGGCACAATTTTGCATAGTTATTAAACCTTAAAGCTCACTATGTGCAATGATTACTACAATAGCTCCATTACCATTCCACGACCTTACTCCATGAACCATACATTTATTCCCTAAACGGTCTCATGATTAATTTTCGGGTTTAACTCGTAGATGACTACACTTTCACACTCCACTTGTACTCATGAGATGTGACCTATTTAATTACGGCTCCTCTCCACCGTACTCTGCGCAACCATTTCATCAACGTGTAACGTCTCTTACACAACCATTCAGTTCAAAAATTCCAACTCCACTTCACTACCCTACCATTTTTTTAAAGCCACACCTCGTTCGCATATGTCTCCATTCCATTTTGTGAACTCACCTCGGCTGCTCATCCTCTGTTTCTGCTTACAGTTCCTGAACACTCCCGTTACCCATATCCATCTTCCATTTTCAGCCACTGTTCTTTCATAAACCTTGCAACCTAGACATCTTACCTCTATTAAAACCTCACACGCAGTTGAATTTCAGTTGAATTTCGAACAGAAGAAAAGATGGGATGATTACTGAGGGCAGAGCCGGAAGGACCTAAGTTCTTAGAAGGATACCCTCAAGTAAAAGAATTGTTGAAGAAGGCTAAATGGCTCCGCTTTATACAGAAATTTAAGGGCCACAATAAGGAAGTAACAAAAGCCTTTGCAATGTCTTTCAATGACCAGGTGGTGGAGATTGGAGACCTGAAGTTCACGGTTACTGAAGCTTCAATTACAGCTGCTACATACTTGCCCCAGGAAGGTGAGCGTTGGTTTAAAAACAAAAGTTTGGACGAGCAGGCATGGAGAATTATATTACGTAACACAGGTATGGGCGTTACTGTATTCACAAAAGGAATCCCTGTTCATGCATTAAAAGAAGAATGGGCCAACTTACTGTTAATCATTCAAAAGTTTATCACTTGTGAAGGCCGATTTGGGGCAATGTACATGTATCATACTAGGCTATTGATGAACTTCTTAGAGAACCAAACTCTTAATCTGCCCTATTTCTTATTTTTGAGTTTGAAAAAGATTAGCACCATAGTCCAAAAGAACATAGGGGACATAGAACCTCATTTATATCATCATGGACTCGTGAGGATTCTAATTGAAGATCAATTGAAGAAAAACAAAGATACTTGGGAACGGTTTCTAGTAAGAAACTACTTTCAAGAGCCATTCGAGGCACCTGAAAGCAGTACACCAAAGGCACCAAGAAGGAGTAGAAGAAAAGGAAAAAGTGCCATAATCCAAGACTCCCCTATTGACAAAACTAAAGAAGTTGGTCAAGAAGAGAAGGAGGAAAGAACTAAGGACAGAAAATAGAGAAAAATGAAGGGAAAAAGGAACATACAAGATGTTTACCAATCACCAGAGCCATCTGTAGAGGAAGACTATCAAGTGTTATCTGAGAGACTAGTGCATCTTCGAAAGCAAGCTGCCACAGCTAAGAAGAAAGAAAAAGGAAAACAAAACATGGAAGAAGAGAGTACTAGCCCACAGTACTTAAGAAGAAGCAACAGGCTCAGAGGAAAGTGGAGGAAAACACAAGTAAAAGGACCCCACTTCACTGACTTAGGTGGGGAAACACCCGAGAAACCTCCAGCTGGCCATAGTCCACCTCATCCTCTGCCAAATATTGGAACCAGTCCTCCAGATGTTGATGTAAGCCCTTCTCGGCCAGAATTAGAAGACAGTCCTCCTCCTCAACAAGACTTTGAAGCCAGCCCAAGGAAAACACCCGAAATAGATCCAAGACAACAAGAGGTATATGATTACCTCGAATCCTTAGAGAAGACAGCTGTAGGCCAGAGCACATCATCCACTCTGCCTCACATAACACAAGATGCACAATTTCAATCCTTGAAACAAGAAGTGTTTGAACTGGAGGTTTTAAACAGGCACATTAAACAAGAAAATGAAGCATTAAAGGAGCAAAGCAAAGTGGAAAAAATCATTCATGATAATACTATGCTACATATGAGACTATGGCAGAAAAAGAACAAGAAATTAAAGAAAAAGTGCAGAAAGTTGAGCAGGGAATTAATCAATCTCAAGTTTAGATGTTTGATAAGGAAATCTAGGATGGTGGTAACACCAAGAAAGAAGAAAAGAGGACTGGATGTACTAGCAAAGGCTTCATAATACATAGATTAAAGGGGGATGACTAAAATTTTGGTTGCATGAGGACATGCAACACCTTCACAGTGGGGGTATGTTGAGTCCCAAACTTACATTTTCCCTATATACCTTTTTAGCCTTTTTTTCCAGTTACCTGAACCTCCAAGCTATCAAATCATTGCATATTAGTTTAAAAAGAGCATATAAATGGTTTCCTAACTATGTCTTGTGACTGCTGTTTGATTTAGATTTTTGCTCAGATAGTTGCGGAATCTTGTCATTTTCCGCAGCCAGAATCAATTTTCGCAACCTTTTTGTTGAAGTCTATGTTACAGGTGTCTACTGGAGAATCCAGCCACATGGGCAAGTTGCAAATGCTGTGGACATGGAGCGTGTCCCCTTGGTTTAGCCAAATCACTCACAGAAGACCGTGGTTAAAGCCAGTCAAACGGTGGTCAACACTAAGAGTTTTGCGGTGGCAGGACTCTATTTTTCATCACAAGGAGAATTGCGTGGCAAGATCCTAAATCTCAGGAGGTGTGTTAACACCTGGGGACTGCCCCGTGAACCAAATCTAACAACCACCCTCCTTGGATTTATTTCTCATGGCTACCATATTGCTAGATTTCCGGACATGGTCATTTACGTGTCTGTTTACCAGCGCAGATCTTAGGAATTAGTTATGTCATTTCCTATTATAAATAAAGCATCCTCGTATGCGTATAAACTAGTTTTTTTATATGTAATATTGACTGTTTTACGAGCTACTGTGCCGTAACTTAATCCTTATGTTATGACTGTGTTTCAATATATGAGAAGACACTGCTTTTAAGTTCAATCCGTGATTGATTTCTGATTGGTCGAGGTTGCAGAGAGCCCTTGTACACCAAGGTTCTATAGTTACTATACAGTTACATGTTTACATGTTTTCTTCATTTACGTTCTTGATGCCATAGTTGTTTTCTTGTATATATTACACTGCTCATGGTATTCATGTTGATTGTTGTCCATAGTTTCTTTTATGCTTTCTAATGACTGTTAACTGATCAGTGTTTTATTTCAGGTTCTGATAGATAGCCTGGGCAAGTGCACATAGCTTTTTGATGATTAATAACATGATGGAATTATCTTGTCCTTCCGTTGATTTGTTTACTTAGTTCTAATTCCACAACTGTTTATTTCTTTCAGTTTTGCTTTGTTCATTTACTTTTCTGCAAGATAGATATTAGACTATTGATGTCATTTTCAGTTACCTCCTATAGCCAGAGCGAGTCGAATGGTGAGGGATTGAAGTGTGAATGTATAGTTTGATATTAGTTTATTTGTTTTTGCAAGTTAGTGATTAGATTACTCATGTCATTTTCAGTTACCTCCTATAGCCAGAGCGAGTTGAATGGTGAGGAATTGAAGTATGAATGTGTAGTTTGATATTAGTTTCATTTTATGCAATTTAGATATCAGATTACTCAATTTGTTTATGATTACCTCCTATAGCCAGAGCGAGTCGAATGGTGAGGGGTTAGAATATGAGTTGATGTAATATGATTTAGTTTACTTTGCTTATATTTTTTGAATTGCTTTAAGTTCAGTTTTCTTTTTATACAACAGCAAGGACACTGGGTTTCATAGCCACTATCTCACTGTTTGGTTTAATTAGAATTTACGTACATTTTTATTTTCTCTTAGTAATTGATTTCATCATTGCAAGTTTGAATACTAATTCCATCAATAACATGTTTTAAGATCTTTTGAAGTGCTAAGTTTTGGAAGGTACTATTAGGGACATAGACTTTGTCTTGAAATCTACATCCATACTTGACCTTTAAAAGTATTCTTAAGACCTTAGAATAGGATTTCCATTTGCATTAGATACTTTAAGAAACCAAAAAAAACAAAACCCCAAAACAAAATAAAATCTATAAAACAACGAAGTAAGAAAAAGGTTAACTGAGCACATATGGTGCACAACACTTCATCAGTTTACGATACCCGGATTGATAATTTATGTAGAGAAATTTAAGATGTTAAATTGACTAGACACCCATTATAGAGACAAGGAACAATGTTGGCACTCTTTGGCCTCTAAATTAGAATCAGAAGGTAGCCATTCCTCAATAGTTGCATGGGATATAAATATGGTGATGAATAGTGAAGAAAAAAGAGGTGGTTGTTATCTCCCTGATCCATGCATAGACAAGTTGGAAAGTATCATGGTCAATCATAGCTACGTAGGCATCAAGCCAAGAAATGGAAAATTTACATGGAGCAACAAGCATCTCAGCCTTGGAAACGTCAAATAATGATTGGATAGGTTCATCATCCAATCTGATATGATAATGTTAGGCCCCTATACTACTAGTGTAACCCCTTATTGTTATTAGTACAACACCCTTATTATATTTTTGTACCCATGTAGTCCCCATATTGTTACTATTGTGCCCCATAGAAGCCCACTATTGTTATTATTTTGCCCTTACATTATTATTGTTATGTCGTCTCTCATTATATTATGACCCCTTAGTCTCTTATATATAGAAAGGAGGTCTTGTCATTTGTATCATCCAAGAATTGTCCATTTGTGTAATGTAAAGGAGGTTTCCCCCTCAAAGAGGCTGATTTCTAAGGCGTTCATCTATTTTTTCTATCTTTTTGTGAGTTGGTTTCATAACAATTAGACAATTCTTGAAATGAAGCAACTTCCAGATGATATGAATATCACACCTTGGAGAACATTGCAAGGAGTGAAAGATGAAAAACTAGTCAAATCAATGTTATGTCGTGTGAAGTCAGGTGAATTGTCATTGGAGGAAATGTGTTCAGAATTTCAAAAGTAAGTTTGCTGAATTAATTTTACTTTTTCTTGGATTATAATTTTCTTTTAAATAAACATATTTTTGTTGGTATTATTTGTTATACATATCACTATATTAATAATTTTTACTTTATTTATTCAGTCATAAGATTTATATGAAAATATAAGAACATATAGTTAAAATGTTGAATGAAGAGAGTTGAAATGATATTGTACTCAACTACCCAGAATTAAGTTCTACAACAACACTTAAAGGTTTTTATCTTGCATTAAAAAATGTATGTTGATTTTTACATTCATTTTATTCATATAATTTTTTATTTTATTATATTACTTATATTTATTTATTTCATTAAAGATGTCGAAGAAGGATGCGAATGGAGTACCAAATACTTTCAAAAGTTTCATTGAAAAAATTAAGTTGGAAAGGTTGAGAAAACAACATCTTAGGAATGTTGAACTTGATCCTACTCTTACTCATTTCACTTGGAATAGCTTGGACACTATCCAATATCATATGATAGAAGGTGATTATGAAGACATTGCAAAACTCATACCTAAAAGGGAATATGCCCTGGTTATTGCAGAAATTCCTCGTGGTTTCAATTTCCTAGACATTGGATATGATAGTTTGCCTTACACTTATCAAGCTTTTAACAAAGTGGTTACAGGCTTTCAAGAAGTCACAACATCACCACTTTGGAGATTTGTGACATTTCATTCAGACACACAATTTGCAATGTTATTAACAAGCTTCAAGAGAAAATCAAACTCAAGGATGCAGCTTACATGGTAATACATTGAAATTGTATATTTGATTAATGTAATTTTTTATTTTTTATGTACAAGTGGACTGAACTTTTACTATGTCATGTTACAGAAAAAAGTCAAATCTTATTTATTCTAGAGATCAGCTAATTACAAGTGATTGTGAGTTCATCCATGTTGAATGTGGAGAAAAATATGATAGCTATAAGTCTATTCTTCTGAACCAAGTAAATGGAAAGAGTCATAGCCAAGTACTAGTTCATGATGATGTTGTAAAAAAGTTTACATATGAGGATAAAGATGCAAAAGGAGAGATAGTTAAAATTTATAAAAAAACCACAAATATTGATTAACTATCTTATAGATTTATGTTCAAATGAAGGAGATTGGTTTTTGGATTTATTTCAGGTTCAGGTTAGTTTTATTATATAAAATTGAATTTTAGTATTATATATATATATATTTATTTATTTTATATGTTTATACTAATTTACTTATTGTTTTTGTGCTTGATGGTTAGGTACAACACTAGCATGTTGCCTACAAAAAGGAAAAAATTGCATTGCGATTGAAAGAGACCCACTACAATGCAATTTATTCAACAAAGAATTAGTGTTCTTCAATTTCTTCTAGATGCAACACAAGGACTTGGTATGAAGAAAGGAGATTTTAATGAATCACGTGTGGAAAGAAATGCAAAGGAACGTCAACCACCATTATATGGAATGAATGGAAAATGACACTTTAAGAGATTTGCAGACATGAAAGATCCATTAGAAGAAGAAAATGAGTGAACTCAACCAGGAAATATTGTGGAAGAAGAAAATAATGAAGTTGAAGAAGACGATGAACATGGATTATATGATATTCTTGATGACATTTAGTTATGATTGCAAATCAAACTCAATTTTGACAGATCTTTATTAGTTTTACTTGTAATGTTTTGACTTTGAGATTTTATGAGAAGAATGAACATTTGATTATTGTTGTTATATGTTCAATAATTGTATTATCTGATTTTCACTTCAATTTTTATGTGAATCAATTTTTTTTGTAAAAAACCTATGATTACTATTATTTTTTAACATAAAATTCATAAAAAATGCTATTTTTTAAAGTTTTTTGTTAGAATTTTCCCATAAAAATAATTTATTTGACATGACATTTTTGACAAAAATTCTGAAAATGTGTATTTTTTTCATTATATTTATATAGAAAATGTGTTTTTTTTGTCAAATGTTTAAAATTATTGTGTTTTAGTGACAATTATTTGATGTCCATTAAAATATTCATTAACATTACATAGACATATAGAAAATACCAACTTTAAAATATTGACCAATTTTTTTTTTTAACTATGCGAAAAAATTAAGATTTCATTGCAAACAAAATTGAAAAGAAAAATGAAAACACACAAATACAAAAATACACTTAAAAAAAACTCTTGCTAGAAGAATAAGGCATTAGAAAATTTAAAGTGTCAAAAATCAACCCTCTAAAAAAAAGGGGTTGATGCTGCATCAACACTTTTCAAAATCAACATGAAAATCACTAACATCTAAAAAAATATATTCATACTTGATACATAAGAAAATTTAATGTGCCAAAAATATTCTAAAAAAATCGTGTATTTTGCATCACTACTTTTCAAAATCGGGTGATTTTTTGCTACCTAAAAAAAAGGTACTAAGTCATTTTCTCGTTTGATCGGTAACTATGTTTATATATATAATTGGTTATTGACTCCATATGGAGTATGATGTGGGCCAGAGGGGTGAAGGAAGAGTTGGCCTGAAGTCATGAGTAGTATTTTTTAAACACATTAAAGACAATTATAGAAGTGCAAAGTTATCGGCACGAACCAACCCCTTGCAATAGTGTTTAGCATTCAATCTACTGCATATAAGGTACCACAAAAGTGACCATCCTAAGGCAGTTTGTAGGCTCAGGATTGCATGGATGTTGGGATAAATAATGAGGAAATATGGAATGTTAAAAATTGACATGTAAAGGGTCAAGCCTATGCTGGAAATAATGCCTCACATTTTAGAAATGTTGTTGGCAAGGAAGGTATCATATATGGTAACTTCCCTTCCAGCTAGTTGTGCTCTGTAGTTCGGTTTGTTCATCTACTATGTGGATTTGTAGAGAATAATTCAGTAGGATTGTTTTCATAGTGGTGGTTGTAGTGGATTACTCTTGTGGCAGACATGGAGCACTGTGGAACTAGGGGAAAGAGGCCATGGCCAAGCCATTCCGCAATACCAAGGCGAAGAGGGATGCAGAGACTATAACCATTGCATTCCCAATATCCACCTCCTTCGAACAATGCTACCACATCAAGGGGCTCAAATGAAGGTCCAAGGCTACAAGGAAAATGATTGAGAAAGGTTAAATTGAGGTTGAGATTGTAGAGTTTGTTCAGGATTCAGGCACCTCATGCACCTAGGACAAAAAATTTCAACAAAGAGAGGAATTTTATTGGCATACAAAGAGCTTTCTTTCCCAAGAATTATTGTTTCATGAGGATGAGCGAATTGCATCGCTACAAGGTTGGAGGCCCTTGAGAGGCAAAATAGGTTCCTAATCATGCTTGTTTCTTGGTTGGTAAAAAAAGTAGGGATGGAGGGTAATGGTGCAAGCAGTAGTAACCTCTAAAGAGTATATGATAAACCTCTTTAATGAGGAAAAGTTTATTAGAAATTTCAGTGTGTATTATTCACACAACACAGAAATCACATATCATATTTTATTGATCACAACAATTACATATATATAGAATATAATTCACTGACTTTGACAAGTTTATATCCTAAGAAAGTGGATCTATGACTGGGACATGACACAAAAACAACTCATACACATGGGAAACAACCACATATGGAATAATACCACGGAATACTCACTAACAACCTGTGATACACATGACACACATAGCATGGAAGCATTCTTTCCAACACCCTCCTTTAATTCTTACATGTAACAAATATAGAAAACACACATCACAACAACAATGTTGGTCTTTGTCATATTTATCTGATATGGTCATCACTAACATTCATATCCAATCTAAAATCTCGTGTTTTCTACTCTTTTCTTTACCACACTTTCAAAATTCCTACTTGATCCATTTAATACGTAACTGCTTCAGACCATCATTGACATACTTTACAAAATTGACACTTCTCAACCTCCCGGAGCATGACAGGTAACCATCCTATAGAATTGCCACCATATGTTGAATCCACAATGTTGAAAATAGCAACAAGAAATGATAAAAATAGAATCCAAAATATTCCAATTTTAATTTGTCCTTGAATTAAATTTGTGAATTAAATTTGAATTTAGTTTCACTAGCTATTTGAAAAATAATTAATTAATTCATCTTGAGTTAATTAGTTGGAGAAATTCAAGTTAGAAGTTTGTGTGAAGTTATGCAACAATTATTCCTTAAATTAAGGAGATTATCCCTTAATTAAGAAGATAAAATTGAGTTGTATTTGAATTTTAATTAGTTAGCTCAGTTTACTGAGTTAAGTCCAGTGAAATTAGTTCCAAACTATTTGAGGAACTAATTGTGAGTTCAGTCAGTTAATGAATGCATGAATCCAACTAGTGTACTTCAGATAACTGAATATTCTCTCATCAATAACTCATGCATGCTTATTCAGATAAAGACCCAGTTGAGTTAAATGTCAAGGACAAGTTACTATCAGTTGCATGATTTTTCCTTTAAAGAGAACTCATCCATGTAGAAAGAATAAGGTTCTTTAAGAATTACACAATTTTACAGGGTGTGAGATCAGTGTAAGTGATCAATGTTACACTTGGTAACAGGAGGATCACCGAGGAGAAACTGCGCAAGGAAATAGGAGGCTTGGAGGGATGAGGAGAAAGTTTGTTAGAGACCTTGTTTGGCTGTGAGCATCCAGGAGAATTGTACTGAAAACTGGTTAGCTGTGGGAGCTAAGGCTTTGTGTAATCTTGATGTATTTCCACCTTGTATTATAATACAGATGGCGGGGTTTTTAGTTGAAGCTTTCTCCAGAGTATTCTTCTGTGTTTCATGTACATTGATTCTTCTTCTGGTTATATGTGTTCTGCTTGATCTTGCTCAAAGCTATTAAGCTTCCACAAGTTTGATTGTAGAAGTAGATTAAAGTATTTTGCTTGAGTTATATTGCATTATCATGTTGATTTACAGTGAAAATTTCTACACACAGCCCTGTGTAGCCTTCATTGGTTATCTACGATAGCATGCTGGGTACATAATATGTTCACTAGACAATTCTACAACTTGACCTTGTATAAAATAACATGTATTCATGCTCTTAGAATACAATGGGTCACACTAGCTTGAATTTATTAAGAACTACCTACAACTATAGCACAACAGGTCACATTAATTTATTCAATAGTTAGCTTTTTCTTTGTGGTTTTGCATCATTTCATTATTTGACAAAATAATAGCATACTCCAACTTTAATTTACACCACACAATAAAACTAAATAAACAATATTACAATATTTTATTATTTTTTATTTAAAATGAGAAATGCCAATTTTGGGTAGGCTTTTGGCCGGATATCCTCCGTTCTGTTATGGTTAATATGCCCAATGCTCATGATCGTTTAGAAAATGGATAGTGTTTGCAACAATGATCATAAAGGTATCGTCAGGCATACGAATTAAGTAAGGGTCCCAGATGCCCATCTCGGCTCCCTTTGGGTAATGTACCTCGTTTGTGTCCGCGAATCAGGCACATTGTGAATGTGCAACCTGACAGTAAGGCATCTCATATGCATGACGTTGACCATTTCTCGGCATCAACGCAGAGAGTTCTGTAGAGCACACAGTCGTGCTAGTCTCTGTGAATATTCATTTTCCACTAGACTCTCTCAATCTCTCCAACTCCGTTAAGGATATAAGGTTTACTCCTTCCAAGCCACTTCTACCAGTTGAACCTATGGGGTGCCAATTTTTTTTAATAGCAGTAAGGATATAAGGTTTAGTCCTTCCAACGAAGATGAAGAACTTGCGCCACTTCTAACAGTTGACCCTATGGGGTGCCAAATTTTTTTAATAGCAGTAAGGATATAAGGTTTAGTCCTTCCAATGAAGATGAAGAACTTGCACTACTTCTGCCAGTTGACCCTACGGGGTACCAGATTGTTTTAATAGCAGCTGGTCGAATCTGGTTGATGGATCTTAGCGTACAGTCAATCAAAGACAATAGTTTTTCCAAATCATGTAATGGACAAGAACAAACAGCTTTGGAATGATTAATGGTCGTTAGTTGCATAATATGCCAAATATTTTAAAGATCTTTAGATCTCCTCACAATCATGGAAGCTTGTACCTATTTATAATCTCGTCTTCCTCCAGTACTCTGCTCGCAATTATGTTGCTCGATTTATCGCTTGGGAAATTTTTGCTTTATGTTCGTCCGGTCTGATCCAATCGAAAAGAGGTATTCAGTATGATGTACCAGAGCCAACAGCATACCAAGTTTTCATAATCAACGAGGAACCCGACACAAGTGTTTTCTTTCCAATCTGAGATCTAATCTCGCTTAAACAAAGTGAACAAAGAATCACAAAATATCACACACTAAACTAAATTCATCTAATCAATTATTCTCACAGCTCTCACATATTTTTAGCTCTTTCTAGCTCTTCCTTAGGGAATCAAGCTAAAAAGGCTTTGATATCATATTAGAAATTTTAGAGAGCGTACATTATTCATAAAATACACAAATCATATATTATTTTTTATTGATCACAATAATTACATATATAGAATACAAGTCACTTAGTTTGAGAAGTCTAGATTTTACGAAAGTTGATCTATGACTAGGATATGACACAAAAACAACTCATTTACATGGGAAACAACCACATCTAGAATAACACCCGAAAATACTCGCTGACAACCTACAATGCACATGAAACACATGAAATAGAAGTAATCATGATTGTCGTTAGACCAAAACCCGCATGTTTTAGTCTCTGCTACAATCATCAGAGTTAGGATCCACGAGGCGCAATTAGTCAATGTCATGAAACACACGAGGAATGTTGAACTCAATGTCAAAATATTCCCCCTCAAATATGGGTCGAGTGAGTTTTTAACTCGAGACCTTTCTCTTTGATGCCATTTGTTGGAATCACAATTGTCATTAAACCAAAACCCACAAGTTTTAATCTCTACTACAATCGCCAGAGTTAAGATCCACAAAAATCGGTTAGTTCATGTCGTAAAACACATGTCCAACAATTAAGCACCTGAAATACTTTGACCTTTTACTCTTCTTTATAGTTTTATATTTTATTCTCTTTAGTTTTCTAGTTATGTAAGTTTGAAATACTACGAACTTAGTTTCCCTCCAAAAATAAGTCAAGTTTAGTCTAAAATATTTGTCAAATCATGATTTCCTTTCATAAACCAAATACTATATTTAAATTATGATTTTAGTTTTGTAAATGTAGTCTTTATCTTTAATAAGTGTAGCAACAACAATCAAGAGACATTCTTGCATGAAGAAAAAGCATTACTAACTTAAAAACAAAATTACAAATTACTTGGTCAATGAATGATGTTAATATAATTTTTATTTTTTAAAAGGAAATTATAAATTAATAAAATAAATTTATTTATCATGAAATTTAATTTATTTTGATATTTATTATATTTATTTTTTATAAATTATATATTTAAGTTTTCGATTTTTTTTAATTATAAAGTTTATTAATTTTAAAGTTAATAAAATTTTAGAAAAATATATTAAATGGTTTTTATAATTATTTATATAATAGAAATGAAAAAACCAAAGATTTAATAAATGGGAATGACAAACTGAGTTATGACAGGGTTTTTTGATAAGTTTTCCTACCCTATAAAAAATTAAGTGGAAAATAAATATTTTACTAAATAAATATATATTTATATTATTAAAGATTTTGATAAGTTAAAAAGAAATAATGTTTGCAATCAACCTTTTCTCAATTATAATTTTATTAAAATTATCTCTCTCTCTCTCTCCTCTCTCTCTCTCTCCTCTCTATATATATATATATATATATATATATATATATATAAAACAAGTAAAGAAGAAAATTAATGATTACAAAGGTGGGCTAAAGGTAGAGTTGGAGTGAGATTTTATGCAAAAACATATGGGTAGGGATAGATATTGTGCAAAAAAAATATTATGTACAACATTATATCTATGTTTACTAAGAAGAGACATTATGCAAAACATTAACATAATATACTATGAATAATATCTCCTACCACACCCACCCCAATCCACATAATATGAATATATTATGCAAATCAATGTGTATGTTTTGCATAATATCTCTCGAGGTGAGGGTGGGGATGGGAAAGTGAAAAACATAACCATAATATGTTTTTAATATTATCTTCCCTCATCCCCATATATGAGGGTGGAGGAATATATTATCTAAAACCTATTATGTTTGTGCTTTACAAATATGTCACTAAACAAGGGTGAGGGTTCGGATGGAGATGGAGGGAGATATTATGCAACACACAAAAAAAAAGCTTTAGATAATATCTTTCCTCAGCCTCATATATGGGATTTGGGAGAGATATTATATAAGACATGTTGTGTTTGTATTTTGCAAAATATTTCTCCTTGTCTTGACCCTCATTTTATGTTTTGCAAAATATTTGTCCCCACCCTAATCCTCATTTTATGATTTGCATAATATCTGCCACCACCCCTACCCTCATTTGGGAAGATATTATGCAAAAACTCCCCCCGCCCCATATTATGCAAAACATATTACGAAAAAACATGGGGGAAGATATTATGCAAAACATATTATGTCTGTGTTTTGCATGATATCTCATCCCCATCCCTACCTTTATTTGGGGAGGTTTTATGCAAAACATAAACAAAAGGAGATATCATGCAAAATATATTATGTTTATGTTTTGCATAATATCTCATCCCCAGTCCCACTCTCATTTGGGAGATATTTTGATAAACATAAACATAATATGTTTTGTATAATGTCTCCCCAAATGAGAATGGTAGTGGGAATCGAAGATATTATGCAAAACATATTACCAAATGATGGCATGGATGAGTGGATAAATTATGAAAAACATGCATAATATGTTTTACATAATATCTCCCCAAATTAGGGTGGTGGTGGGGGATGATATTATGCAAAAATATTACCAAATGAGGGTTTGGACATGGGAATATATTATGAAAAACATATTAACAAATGAGGGTGACAGTGGAGGAAGATATTATGGAAAACATATTGAATGAAGGTTTGGGAGGGAGGAAATGTTATTAAAATGTAATAGGGTGGGGTAGGGGGATATATTATGCAAAGATTGGGGTTTGGGTGGGAGAAGATATTAGGCAAATCATATTACCAAATGAGGGTGGTAGTTAGGGAAGATATTATACAAAGGTTGGGGTTAGGTTGGAGGAATACAATATGAAAATGTTGGGTTTGGGGAGCAATATTGGGGAAAAAAATATTTGTTTTTTTCATAATATCTCATATTAGGGAGAGTTATTATGAAAAACCTATTATGATTTTCATAATATCTCCTCAAATATATTACAATGGTTGGAGGAAATATTATGCAAAACATATTGGAGTGGGTAGAGGTAGATATTATGCAAAACATATTGGACGGGGTGGGGGAAGATATTATGCAAAACATATAATGGGGGTTGAGGTTGGGGGAGATATTAGGAAAAACGTATGGGGGCTGGGGTGGCGGAGATAATATGAAAAAAATATTATGTTTTGATCTCCTTGCAAATAGTATGGGGCTTGTGTTGGGGATGGGGTGGGAAATTATGCAAAACATATTAGTGGGGGTTGGGTGAGATATTATACAAAAAATATTAACATGAGTATGGGATATATTGCAAAACATATTAGTAAGGAGGGGCAGAAATATTATTCAAAACATATAATATAGAAGTTGGGGTGGGGGTAGTGGGAGATATTATGTAAAACATATTATGTTTTGCATAATATCTTCCCCACCCTGATATTATGAGGATGTTTATGTTTTTCATAATTTCTTCCCCACATTGAGGAGGATATATTATGTCAAACAAAAAACATCCACATAATATGGGGGTGGGAATTGATATTATGCAAAAAGTAATACATTTATGGTTTGCATGATATTTCCCCAACATCCACCCACATATTATCCCCAATGAGGTTGGGTGTGCAGAGAGATGTTATGAAAAATATAAACATAATATGTTCCACATAATATATCTTGTCACCACCATATTATGAGGATGTTTATGTCTTTTCATGATAATTTCCCCCACCCCCAACCCCATATTATTATTTTCATAACATTCCCCCCACCTGCCATACTATCCCCAATGAGGTGGGTGTAAAGAAAGATATTATAAAAAAACGTAAATACAATACATTTTGCCTAATATCTCCAACCAGCCCCATATTATGAGGATGCTTATGTCTTTACATAATAACTTCCCCAACCCCCACCCCTATATAAATTTCATGGACAAATAAGGTTGAGGGTTAGGGATCATACTATAAAAAGTATAAACATAATATGGATTGTATAATGTCTCAACCCACCCCCACCCCCATGGGAGGGAGGAAACTATTCAAAACATAAACATCCTCATAACGTGTGGGTGGGGTGAGATATTATGCAAAGAGTGCTCGCACAAGGTTAATTGTTAAAAAAATTGGCAATGGTATTAGCAAGAAGACACTTGCATTCTTGTGAACGTGTGCATTCCTAAATATCTAGCTTCGACATTCCCTAAACCATTACCAAGGGCACCACATAGGCATGAAAAATGAAAGTGCACAAATTTTTAAAGGAATGCACACAGATTCCTAGGAATACACAAGTGCTCTAAGAACATGTGCACATTCCTATTGGGCCCAATTTTTTCAAGTGGTCGCAGGTGTCAATTTATCTAACTAAACAGATTATGCAACACCTTTTGAGGGAGATTGAGGTAATTGCCTCAAATTGCTATCAAACTCTACTAATTTTGTATTCAAGGCATTCCAAGTAAGTATTTTAATGGAAATTTATTTTTTCTCAAATTTTATTAAAAAAGGGGGGAAAAATCAATGAAATTTTCTTTATTAAAATACATAGAATTTTATTAATATAGAGTCTACAGGTAAGCCAAATTAAACATCGTCATAGGCGAACACACTAGAACCCATAACCACTAAACATTAACATGGGAATTGATATGAGTTTGATCTCTCTTATAACCCTCATAAATTACTTTCAAAATACCAAAGAACCCTCTCAATTGTCACTAACCACTTATGTAGACATACTTGTATCATCCATTGCAAATTCCCAAGGACTATTATCTAATATTTTTTATTATAGTTAAAACGTTTTAATATTAATTCACATGTCTAAATAAATACCAAGTTAGATACATAAACATTTCCAAAATACAGCTAATGATAATGTTTATTGACCCAAGAAGTGCGCAATGGTGTCTGTGTACTCTTTGATGATGTCTTTTAAGAAACAACCTATTGCCTCCATTGCTTCATGGTATATTGATTTGGAACCTCTGTCCAACTCATCCTCTAACATGCACATCCTAGTCTTGAGCAATTTTAGACCAACAATATACATCCGCATGTTCTTTGTGTTGACTCGAAAATCTACGTTGGTGGCCATGAGCATCAACATATCAAAGTATGAGTCGAGACCCAGTCTGACTTGGTTCTTCTCTTTGCCTCTGGTGAGCGTACCAATCGATGGAGTGCCATACTTTCTCACCACGACATCCAAATTCTTGAACAACCGTGTGTATGAATCCTCAACACTGGTGATGAGCAGTGGGAGTTCTTCATAGTTCCTTATCAGAATCTAGATGCATGCTTTCTCCAACTCTACCTATGGCTTCATCATCTTGTACAAGTGAAGCGGGGCTCCCTTGTACCTCATTGTCCATGTTTTTACATGATCAACTGCAGTATGTATATCTGTGAGTGCTGGCGCTATCGTGGTGCAATGTTATTGATGTCCATGTAGATGGACAACTACCTTGTTCATGCTGAAAAAACTGTCATACAGTCTCTGCACCACTATCTCAAGAGTTGATACTTTAGCAAGTATCATTTCTTCATCTCTTCTCTGGCGAATCCTGTTGATTGTTCCTCCCTCTAACTGGTTGCTTGCAACTCCTTAGTCATGTGCTCATTTTCTACTATCAATAACTTAACACTCGAGCTCGTGGCTTTAGCATAAGCCTTTGCAGAATCAACCAAGGTGGCTAGATGTATTTTTACATCTGACACAAACAATCATTCTTCAAAGTGCGCAGGTGATGCTTGCTTACCTGGGGTGTGCGCTCTGCATGCTTGTACAACTTTGTGTTGTGACTCATCAAAGGTTATGTTGTACACACATGTTCTCGGATTATCCTCAAGGAGAATGGTATCCCCTTGTTCACTTGGGACTTGATCTATTATTGGAGGTGGTTAAGCCTATGGGGTGGCCTTAATATCTTTTGGTATGAGGTCAGTGTCCTGATCCTGTGTCGACTACTCCATCTCCATGTACATTTGTTCTACTATCGGTTCATCCTGCGGAGAAAGTTCTTGTTCATGTGGCTACTCACCCTCTTCCTCATTTGTTTTTGGTTTAGAGTCTTCAACCTATATCGGCACGATTTGTGCTATCTGTGTGCCTTACACTTCCTCTTGTTCCTATTCCTGTTCCTATTCATGTTGCGCTTCCTTCTCTCTTCTGTGCAACTCTTGTTCTTCTTTGAGATTTTTCTATACTTCTTGCAACTTCCTCTCTGCATATTCCAGTATTTATTTATCCCTATTTCTTTACGCTATCCTCATGTTGCCTCTTTGCATCTATCTCCAAAGTTACTCTTTCCACAAGTGGGTCTTCCTTAAACATGTAGCTTTTCTCCGTCTCTGTGCTTTCGACAATCTTCCTATTGCATTTTTCTTGCATAGGTTTTCCACTTGTTGTTGTTGTTTTTGTTGTTCCTTTTGGTGATGTTGCCTTGAGTGTTTCTAGCCACTCTACTACCATGCTGACCAGTTCATTAAGCCTAGAGGAGTTATATCAATATCTCCATGGGTCTTCCTATGGCCAATGACACACCCCGTGGATCTAAGAATAGTACACTCTCGCATAGTGGTCCCTGCATAAGCCATGTGGATCATATGGATTGAAATTCTTGGTGCCAAAATTAAACTTCTTGAATTCATCAACCTCAACATATACTTCTTTCAAACTCAGGATTACGTACAACCCAATTTGCAAAGGAAGCATAGGCCATGGTGCCTTCTTCTTCATGTTCAATCCAGCTGATAACCATGTCAAGATGTGGTATGCAGCCTCCTGCATGACTAGCTTGTCCATGGCAAACCTCGACAACACATGCAAAGCTTTCTCCATGATGTACATCCCGATGAAGGTGCCATCGAGTGAGGCATACCAATCTGCAAGGTTCAACAATGCCTCCATTGCTCTTTGGGACATGCAAGGTGGATCTTCTTCAAAGATCATTGTGTACATCAGGGCAATGAAGTGGTTAGATATTCTAGCCATGACTCCTCGGTAGTTGTATGCTAAGAGAAATTTGAAATATACGTTCACAACATTCTCTGAAGGTGTCCATGCCCAACCCATGCCAGGAAAAGTTGACGGGAATAGATCGCATCGAGCAAGTAGGCAGACATGAAGAATATTTCTTGTTGATCCTTGGGCAGACTTCGGGCATTGGATACATGCACTTTCAACTGGCAAGCCAACAAATTGGACCAATTGAAAGGTTTTCCTTCACTTTCCAGCTGATCTAACATAGCAACCCAACTCTGCGGGGAGGTCTCTGTACTCCCTTGGCCATACAAGCGGCATGTGAAGATGACCAAGAATTGGTAAGCCTTCTTGAGTGTATTCGTCTTGTATATCTAGTTGGGTGTCATCTTCAACTTTTTTTTCTCACTTATCCAATGCTTCAATATGTCTCTTGTATTCATGTCGTTATTGGGAGTGTAGAACAATGCATCCATCTTGCTCATCAGCAGTGGAAAATGGTACATTTAATGATAATCTTTCGTCCTGAAGGAAGTAATCTCTACTCCACTAACACTGTTCAATATCATCGTCTTAGGATCAATGTGTGAGACAATCTAGTAGATCACATCTACGCATGGGAATACAGGAAACCTGCATGCAACCTTGTACAATCTCAACTTATGAATATTGACATAGACATGTCGGTCCTCCAAATTCTCCTCAAAGCTACCTGGAAATATAGTTTTGATGTCTTTCCATGTGATCTTGATGTATTTTTTAATGAACAGGTGTGTGTTTGTGTACACGAGCAAGCTCATAGACCCCTGCTCAACCACATCCCCAGTACTTCTTTCAACTATGTATTTTGATCCATCTCTCTTAGAGGCCATGATACCTATACTATTGAGAAACTGCTCAAAAACCTATGGTACCTAGAGACAAAAAAGACACTCACGTCAAGATAATGTCAGCTAAAAAAAATTAAGCAAATCGAAATTCAATCGGGAAAGAAACTAGTGACTGCTGGGAAATATTATGTATTATTGACTCCGAGAGGCTGGGGGACTGTCAGGTAGAACTGCTCATTGTGTAGTCTCAGCTTCCAGTGAGGCTCACTATTGACTAGAATTGTGCAATGCGCAGTCTAGTGAGGCTCACTACTAATTGAAACTACACAATGCACAGAATAGTCAGGTTGGGTTGCTGGCTGGAACTGCGCATTGCGCAGTTCCAGTGGGAAAGACTGGGCACTACCTCTCAGGATTACATAGAGCATAGGTGGGAGCTAGTTTGGGTAGCCTCTGCACAATTCCTAGAGGTAGGGAAGAACCTTTACTACCAGGAATATGTAGAGCATGCTCGGAGGCACAAGATATGGGCCAAGACAAAATGGATCTACCCAATGGAAACCTGAAAATACGAAGGACTGAGCATGTGTGAAAATTTCATGTAGATTTGAGTGAATAGACATGTATGCAATTCAAGCGTGTGAAAAATCAGTCAAATGGCAAAACCAATAAGCTCATGAACAGAGTCGCCGCAATGGCGACTGCTAGTGTAGAAATAGTGTTATGCATGCAACACTAAGGAAAGTTAATGAAAAACTTGAAACAACACTTCTACAAGTTAAAACACATTGAAACACCAACGGTCATTCAATAAAACAAAGGAAACAACACTCATACAAGCCGAAAACTAAAAAGTGGCAGAAAACATGGCAAAAGGCATGAAAAGCAAAACTTACCCAGAAACGTTGCGTCGACTGCATTGAAGGTTCTTAGATGCCTCAGGAATGCCAAAGCTCTAATATCGAATGTGAAAAATGAGCTTTGAGGTGTCGTTTAAATAGGTTTGGCAAAATCAGGTTTTATGACACATATACCAGAAATATAGGAAAGAGAAACACTTGGTAGGGAGTTTCTAAAGTCGACTTTTCATGTAACTCTTGCTACTAAAAATAGATCCCTAAAATCTAGGGATGATTTTTCACTTTTTTTATTTTTTATTTTTCAAGAAAAGTTGTCTGAAATGCAAGGAAGGATTGCACAGTTTTGGAGGGAACTAGGCAACCTACAAGCACATGTGATGGACATCTAGTGAGGGAAAACTTCTACATTGTTTCTAGGCTAAGTGGCCCTGGATGGCTCACCAGCTCTAGGAATTTTTCCAGAGCAGTGTTGCTGGCCTGATCTGTGCATTTTTCTGAAGCAGTGTTGTTCTAGTTCTGCACATTTCTAGAGAGTAGTGTAGCTGTCCACTTCTGCACATTTCTGGGGAGCAGTGCAGTTGGCCTAGCCTACTCTGCACATTTCTGGAGAGTTGTGTTGGCTAATTGGAACTGCACATTTTTGGAGAGCAGTGTCGGCTGGCCTGCTCTGTGCAATGTTCCAGAGCAAGGCTCGCTAGCCTAATCTGCGCAAATTTTGAGTGCAGGGAAGTTGTTGGGTTGCTCTGCATAATTTCTGAGGGGAAGACAAATTTCCCTTAGGATTGCACAGTTTTTCCCAACAGCCGATTAACTGGATGTGAACCAAGTGTTGGGTCATCTTGTGGTTGAACGACGGGACAAATGAGTGAACACAAGATGTTAAGTGTCAGATGAAAAGAAATAAACATAGGTACCTGATCAGTGCCGGATAGATGCTATGATTTTGACGAGGAAGGCTTCAAAACGAAGTGAAGGAAAAATTTTGGAGGGTGCTTGTAGCTGCTACAACATCTCCTTTTTCCAAAGCATTGAGCTGGCCAATGCATGATCATTGATAAAGGAAACATCTCAAGTTCTCATACATTTAGGGATCGTATGGATAAGTCTGCATTTCATTAGTGAACAAGACTATTTCATTTTCCCATCCAGATTTTTCTAAGGTTTATTATCCATAGATTCATCCAAAAACTAACACAAACCTTGTCCTTAACTATCTTAACTTATATAGTTTCAATATCATATTCCAAGATGGTGGACATCTAGATGAGGAACTAAAATCTTGGTGTGATTCCTAGGAATGTATGGTACGAAATTCTTAACATCCTTGAAGGCTAAAAAGGCTCATTTATTGATGGGGGAATGGTTCAACCCAACACCTTACAAGTTAGGGCTCATAAAATATTTTGGCATTCATGGCCATCTTCATCATTTTTTGTTAATATCATGACAAGGGATAAGTCAGAAGGAAATTGATATAGGATGCATTATACATTACGGTCAAGGATTCCAAGTACAATCATGTTGGTTATGGCATCATTGATCTTGTAAAATGCATGATTTTCTTATTGATTCTATTTGAATATGACATTCCCTTTTATCATGTTTTTTAAAGGTCTAATGATTTCAAAGAAAGCAGGAAAAATGCTTCTCACAAAAACTAATATTTTTGAAAAATGACTACGTAGATTTCTTGTAATGTAGGAACAATAATTATTGAATGGCCTGAACTCCCTCTAGATCTTTGCTGGTCCCTTTCATAGAGATCATATGGCCTAGTAGCTTACCCTCTAAAACTACAAATACAATTTTCTTAGGGTTTAAGGATATATTATATTTGGAACATTTTTCAAATATTTTAGGTAGGTGTTGTGTGTGATCATATTTTTTTTTAAGAATATTGCAATGTCATCCAGCTATACTAACACACACTTGTGTATCAAATCCTTGAAGGCTACATCAATATCTCTTTGAAATGTGTCACATGCATCAATGAATTCAAATGGAATCCTCTTATACATGAAGGTTCCTCGCTCGATTTGGAATGTTATTTTTAACCTATCCTCTTTTACCACCAAGACATGATTGTACCTAAAAAAATAGTCTAACAAAGAAAACATTTGGAACCAAAGACTACCTTTAGGATTTTCTCCAAGCGGAATAAGGTCGTTATATTTCTCTAAGGCTTGATTCAAATTTTGTAAGTGCCTCTCTCTTTATTTATTGTGTATAGGTACTAAATTGGCCACCCAAGAATATTTTCACACTTGGAAAATAATATTGGTATCCAAAAAAAAATTTAACTCCTTTCGGACTTGCACTTCTAGGGATAATCACATTTTCCTAAGATTTTTCTATAAGGTTTTAGTAATTGGTTTTAGAGGAATGGAATTTTGGATAATTCATGTGCCATATTTATTTATTTCATTAGATGTCCAAGCAAATATGTTCTAATATTTATTCAGAATTTTATGGAATGCTTGCATATTGAGGTCACTGCAATTTGTTTTGAGGTTTTGGTTCCTAGATTTTTCAAGGGTCCCCAGATTGTTAAGTTGATAATATAGTAACAACTACGGGTTTTAGTGTTAGTAATCATGTGGAACTTTCTTTTTCAATCAAAAATTTGTTCAAAGGATGTGACCTTTTGTGGTATAGTGTTGGTTGAAGGATTGGATTCTTTGTTCATTTAAGAATCATGTAGTTCATTATTGATTAATATGTACATAAAGGTTTTGTTATTCGTCAAAAAGTGAATGATTAATGAATAATAATCAAAGATTATATATTTAATGACATTGTCAATCATTTAGGATCTAAAGGGTAGATCCTTTGATAATCTACTCCCCCTGAAGTCTTCTAAGGGAAAAAGCCTCAAGATGAATGTAGCAAAAATATCGATTCTTGGTTTTTATTCTTGGGAATGACACTAATACTAAAACCTACATAATGATTAGTGATAGGGATTCTTATTAATAAGATTTGGGATGTGATTGGTTAATGGGTGATGCAATCAATTTGCTCATAGATTGGGAATAGGCGTCAAGTATAGGGTGTAATGTTATTAAGAGCTTACTATTTTGATGATACAGTGGGGAATTATTTAAGGTAATGGGTCTAGTTTCATTTGTGTTTAGTAGTATCAGGGTAACCCCTGGCTGCTTAATAGATATCTCCATGGGGGTGTTACATTAGGCTCCTTTTCCCTAATGTTTATTCCAGTAAACTGGATTTTGAACACTACTTCTGCTACTTCTTCTTGTGTGTCATATGTCTCAAGGAGGCCTTCTTCATAAGTAGATATGGGAGTTAATTTAGGGAGGTACTCATCATTGAGTCTACTCACCACTAGATTAATGGCTTCTTTCCATTGTAGACAAGTCTTTTTGGAATGGTTATCCTGGTGGTAATGACATAAGCTCTCCATGGCTACATCATCTATATCTATGTTCAAGCTAGCAAATGGTGGTTCAATGACTTCGAGTGCATGGTTTTAACTTAGATCCCCTAGTTCAGGGAACTCCTTATTAAGTTCATCACTTTTTGACTAGGATTTATTTACATTTAAACCTTTCCTTGGTCACTCCCTTTTTAGACGGTACTCTTTATTTCTCATCATTTTGAACTCAATTTTACTAGAATTGGTAATCATTTCAAGTAAGGTTTCTTTAGGAAATATTTTTAACCATGTGGACATGGGATTGGATAGGGCATTGACAAAAAAATAATTTTGCAAATTTACAGAGGGTTTTGTTACTTGCTTGAATCTATTTAATGTCAACATAAATATTTGTATATTGTCTCTTACCTTCTCCATGGGTTCCATGGCTAGAGAAAAAAACTCTACCATCAAGGCTATAATGGTAACCAACTCATGAAAATTGTCAAGAAAATAGATTTTGAAGTTGTTTCAATCAGTGACACACCTGGTAAACAAACTGAAGTACCTAGTGGATGTTTTATTCTCTAAAGTGTATGACAAGAGATAACATACAAAATTTGTTGATTCATGAAAATTACCATCTTTTCACATCCCTCTTTTTGTCTTTTCATAACCTTTTTCTTGAATTTTATCCTTTTTCACTCTTCCACATCCTTGTTTTATTCTATTTTTATGCTTATATGTGGGACTAGGCTCATAATTTTCCAATACATTTATTTGAGCATAAATAATATTAGAAAATAACTTGTTTTCACTTATCTTTGGAAGTTGGTTGGGTTTGATGATTGGTATAAGTATATTTGGAGATTCCAACAATGCAATTTTTTACTAGTAGGATCCAAATTCGAATTTCCTCTTCAACCCTTGAAGATTTTCTTAGGATTTGGGAGGATCACTCAAGTATCTTGGATGGAGAATGATTATAGAATATTTGTTATCAAATATTTTAGAGAGATTTATGTGAAGACTTTTAGAGATGTTACTTGTTAATTATTAGCAAATGGTCGTAAGCACATGAGAGATATGTGGATATGAATTTATTATTGGTTATCTTAGTTTTTTGTTATATATAAGAGTGATCATTCCATTCCAAAGGGAGGACTCTTGGGACATATGTACAAATTATGATGGAATATAATAACTTCTTGATATTTCCCTTCACATAGATTGTTATTTTAGTTTTAGATACAATATGTTTTTATTTCATTTATGATATTATAGAATAGTTTATTATCTTGTTCTTGGAAGAATCAAGCTCACTCCAAATAGAACATGGTGACCTTTTATTTCACTTCGTATTGTTATTAGATTTGTAAATTTGAGCAAAATCTTCCTGTTTTCCCTCTACTTCTTCTTTGGATAGGCTTTGAGGAGAAAAATAAATATGGTCGAGGGGATGAGAGATATCAAAGAAGGATAAGTTTATCAATTCTTCATTGTCTCATACTAGGATTTGCCGATTTATAGATCTGACCAAATGTCTACTTCTAGTACTTTTAGGAATAAGACGTGTGGTGGGAAGAATGTCAAGCATGTGAGTGTATTTACATGTGATATGCCTAAATATGTTTTCCTCAAGTATAGGGACTGTAAACTTGGCTATATTTTCATGTTAGTTTGGTTGAACATGGTCTATGTGGGAATTATCCATAAAAGGTGGTATGAATGTTCAAGACCTTCTTCTAGCACTAGAAACTACTAATGAGTTAGATGAATATCCAAACAAATACAGGATCTAACCCAATAGAGAGTCCCAATTAAACATTGTTTTATTTAGGATACATAAATCCTCTGGATTGATGGCCCTACAACTAGTCTTGATAGGTTTTATAAGCATAATTAAATTCTGAATCAGTTAAATTACCCTTCAAAACAAGAGTTACATGATGCCACAAACTAGAAAAACTATTATTTTTGAAATATATATTAATTTAAATTCACCAAAATATAACATCATAGAGTATATTAAACTATCGATAAATAAACATTAAATAAATTCATTGAGATAAGAGTGATTAGTGTATTTTAAGCTAATAAAGGGGAACTTGTAGCTATTCCAATATGTAGAGGGACATAAGAATATATGGAATAATATAAAGACATGTAGATCACCACCACATATATCCATAGAGTCACATTTAGGAAAAATTCTTATGCAACACATGGTATGTAACTATATTTTATATTTTTTTGTCGAGTTTACCAATTGTAAGTAAAGAAAATCGACTCTAATTTGTAGAAGAAAATGAAGCATGTAGAATAGTCTAAAATCACATGTATAAAATCAACAAGACTATGGCTAGGAATGACTTCTCTGCACTAATAAATCCTTAGAAATAATTCATACAAAATTCTCACATGGATCTCCCATATTATATAATTTCCCAACCCCTTAAATCTTTGAGTGCTATCCTCATTTATACAATTACAAACATAGTTAATTCAATTATGTGGATGGGAGTACCATTTATAAAACCAAATTGATTTTTGACACTGAAAGGAAATTGAAAAAATAGTTTAGATGGCTAGAGGTGGCAGAAAAGGCATGTTATCCTTGTTAGCTATGTGGACCTCCCACTAGTGGCATATTTGTTTGATATGTTTGGCACATAGTGGAAACATCTATTCCATTGCCAATTAACACCCCCCCACATTCAAGGAAATAAAATACAATTCACTTTTGATCACCTTATCAAAAACCATTATGTAGATGACTTATTTTGAAGGAGAAATAAGTAGATCTAAAAGTGAACTCTGGTGCATATGCCTCAGTTGATGTATTGTGTTTGTGCTACCTCAGTCTGGGGTTAGATTCTTCAAACACCTATGAGATTTGTCTTTGGTTTAATCCGCATATGTAGGCCATGTCAGATCCAATCCAAAAATGTTCAACCAACTCCCACAACCTAGTGTATTTATATATTTCTTTTCTAAAGCCTTCAACATGTATTGGGGTAATTTGTCTCCAATATTTTACTAGGGATGTTTCTTTACTAATTCCTTTCAACCAATATGAGGGATATCGATCGGATTTTTTACAAATTTCAACTATTAATCCTTGATATTATGTAGGTATTCTTGTATATTTATTTTCTTGGCGTTCAAATTCTAAGTTCTCAACCTAAAAGTAATATTTTGCTTCTCTTTTCTTGGGGTCTTGGTTGGAAAAATCCAATACCTTTGATTCACCCCCCATTACAATGTTAATAAGGGTGCCCATTATTTTCCTCTTATTTTACCTTCATATAATGCTCTATTATGGTTTAGTATAGTTGTATTTATATGGAGACATCATGGATTCCTCGATAACATCTATCCTTCAGAGTTTTGAGCCTATGGGGAAGTTTCCACATCTGATGGTGGGTATTCATGTCATGAGAGGGTTAGGTTTTTGATTTTTTCATTCCCACCCCTACTTACTAGTGTCTTATTTTTTTCTTCTTCTTCTCCACTTAAACTTGTTCCAATTTTATCCACCCTATCTCACTCAAGTGGGCCTATTTGTATTATTTCTTCATAATCGGTTTATTTCTACTCTTAAGTGACTCATTTTTCTTCATCTTTGGTCTTTTCCTCTTTCTCTTAACTTTAATTCTTTTCTATGGCCACCTTAGCATAAGTCACTACCTATTTTTTCTTATTTTTTCCTTCAGTTGCTCTAGTCTGGGACACTTCCTCAACTTTCCTTATTTTATCTTTGACTTATACCTCATGAAATTTTATGAGTTCCTCCATCTCATGGTATATTATTTCTTACTCCTTTTTGTCTCATTGTTCTTCTTCTTGCATTTTTCCACCATATTCATGTCTTCTTTAATTTTCTTCCTTTTCTCCTCTTGTGTGGCCTATTTCATCTATTGTTCTTGTCTTATGTGTGTGGTTTTGATTCTTTCCTAAACTTCCTCATATGATTGAGCACCATGATAGACCTCATCATTTTAAAATTCTTGGTATCCATATAGGTAATTGAACCTCAACATTTTGTAGTGTTTCTCCACAACTTTATGGGGTTGTGATTTATATATCTATCAATTTTGATGCCTAGTTCCAATATGAGCTTAGCCACCAACTTATAAAATGGGATATTCTACGAAGTATAGATATTAAGATTGAAGGGGAGTGCGAGGATGTCTACTTGTTGTCACCAAAGAGAGATACAAGGAAACCAACTTCATAGTTTGATAGGCTACATTTCTTATGGTTAGAATATCTCTTAAAAGTTTTGGAAACATGTGAGAATCCTTAATCACCACATAAATATGAAATAATTTGTGGTCCTCTTCCAAATACCAGTCACCAATGGGAGAAATTACAACCATAGCTTCTTGGGAGAGTCAAGAGGTGAGTCAATTTTATATCATCCAATATAGTGGGGCCATGAAGAGGGAAGTATATTGTGAGCTCCACAAAGCATCACAATACACATGTACCAAAGGCCCAAAATGGTTCCAATTCCATCCCATGAGAACGAATGTGTTCCAAGCACATATGGTGTCGATTAGGCAATTCAATAAATATAATCATTCATTCTTTCCTAGTATCTCTAGAAAGCTACGGAAATGTTCTCAAATATGATATTGGAACAATTGAAAAATGCACCCTTGTATGTGGTCTAATCAATGAGTAGCATTAATTGTGACTTGAGTTGGATTATGTCTTATTCCTCATATAGCTAGCTAATTATGGTGGTGGAAATTTTGTAGGTTGGTCAAAGATGGATTTTGAATTTGTCCTTATTGCAGAAATCCCTTGAGTGAGTCCACCAACATTGCATAGTATCATTAAGTGGGGGTTCCTTTTTTGAGGAATCATTGATGAATTTCATATTTAGCAACTCATCTAGGTCCCTAATATTGTACATCTTAGATATTTCCTAAGGTATATAAGAACCCAAAAGAAAACTAATTTCACTCAAAATGTTATGTGAGTCCAAAATGATGTGATCAATGATCCATTTCACCATATCTTAATAAAGGAGTATGGTTGGTCTAGTGACCATGAAATGAATGTGAAATTTCCATAGATTCTTGAGTGCCTTTCCATCTACTTCTTCTTGTGGGGTGTCCTTATATTTTGTATTTATTTCTAGTGTTATCATCTTAGCGAGATTTTTTTGCTAGGATATTCCTTAAATTTAAACATTTTTTGATGTTGAAACATTCTTGCAGATTTGGTATTCCCGTGACTAGAGAGGTATCATAGAAGAATGTTGAATTAGATTCCTTGATGTATTTAAATGTTGATCCATGAGACCCCTTGAACTTAGTTAGTTTCCCCTTTTTTGTAAAGTGAAATGATAAAGGAATTACTATGAAATCAAATTGTGGATTAAGATATCATGAAGTAATATGATGAAGTTACTAGTCGTTAAAAGGGTAGAATAAAACTTATTGGGCAGTAGATTGCATAGATATTGTGTGAGCAAGGATTTTTTCCTTGCTTCCTATGTTCCTCGAGCACTTCAATTTTTGAACTATTCAGGTCATAATTTCTTTAAACATGTTCCTTGTAGAGAACTTATAGGGAAAAAAAGAGTGAATTCAACATAAATGATATTTTTCTACATAAATTTAGCTCGTCATAGTAAATCATGCTCCCAAATCTTTTTACTTATTGTCTTATACCTTAAATGACAAATGGATGTATTTCATATGTACTAAAATTTAAATTTTCAAGTTATAGAAATCTTCTTCGTGGACTATTTAACCATGAAAAGCATTGTCCATGTGAGGCATGAGTAGGTAGACAAAACTTCTTTAAATCACTACTAACAAATCTCTCATAATAAGGAATGAAATTGCACCACATGCACATGACATTTGTTTATCCAAGTGGATATTTGTGGCCAACTTCCTATTTCACTTGGACCCCTATCATTGTTTCCTTCCAGTTTCCTATTTTCTAGCATACTTTCTATTTTTACCATTTTTTTGGGTCTTGAACTTCCAGAGTCGTTTTGAGGCCTTAAGCGATGCTTTTTTGGGAAATGGTCAAACAAGGAAATAATGCATGTCGTTTGAGGTCGAAAATTATTTTCTTTGAATAGAAATTTCAAATGGGTTATCATGCATGCCAAATGGAGATCATATGGAAAAGTTACGACCATGAGAAGTTGATATTTCAACTAACCCCATTGGGGCCCACAAACTTTTGTCGCTTCATTTCCTTGGGTTAGGTTTTTGGATGTTTAGGGTTTCTCATTGATTATTCATGATAAAAATTCCTCAAAACCTCATTGTAACTCAGTTCACAAGGCATGTAGTCATCACATATCTTCTTCGAGATAAGCTACCATCACCCGAGCTAGTTTGTTTCTTTTTTGCATGTAAGCATTTTTCAGCGATTGCTATTTAATTGATGTTTTATTTCATTGTATATCTACGTTTTCATTTAAATATGTATTTCATTTTTTTCCTTCATAAATCCATATTAGGGGTATCAAAGTGGTTTACTCTTTCTATGTTTTTATGTGCATGTCCCCAATGAGGTTAGGGTATAAGGAATTGGGACTTGAACTGGTTGAACCCTTGCAATACCAGCCTTGCAAACCATGAAAGCCTCCCATGGAATAAGAAAATAAAGATAAGGGAGTAGGGGATTCTTTTAAAATGTTGCTCGAAGAGGCCCTCGTGTGACAAAGGAACAAAATGATTGCCATTTTTTCCTAGATTCTTCTATGGGTATCAACAGGAAAAGAATCTTCATCTAGCAGACACTCATGAGGTGTTTCCCTTTGAAGCTATAACTTAACTTTGAAATTCCTATATTTGAAGGCCAAATGGACGTAGATGCCCTAGATATATGGCTAAATATGTTGGAAGGAAATTTTTTAGTCCATAATTTTTCTGATAGGGAAAATATTACTTTTTCACTCCTCAAAGTTATCCCCTATGTCGAGGATTGGTGGAAAACTTAATATGATCAAAGGGATAAGGAGGAACCCTCATTATTTTAAGTAGTACCCTCCTGGAATTATTTCTAAGATGTCATTAAGGAACAATAATACCCTATAATAAGCTACAAAGATATGTACCTAAAGTGGACCAAACTATGGCAGGAGAGGGACCAAGACATGTAGTAGTTCACGAACATTTTCGATATGCTACACACGAAGTTGGGTATCAAGGATTCAAAGAAGAATCTAATACTCGAGTACCATGGTTGTCTTCACAAATACATATATGACTAAATGGAATTCATGGAAATCTCCTCGCTTGGAACAACGTGTCGATATATTGTGAGGATCGAGAAAAATTTAAATAGAAGAAGCAAGGATTTGAATCTGTGAATTTGAAGCAAGGAAAAGGCACCTCCAAATTGTAGAACAAAGGACAGACCCAAGGTGGAGCAACCCAAGAAAACCAGTCAAAACCACAAGTAAATAATAGCAACTTGAAGACAAAGAAGGACATCAGAAAGTGGTGTGAGTTCCACAAGAGCCCCACCCACAACAAAAATGCGTGTCATACCAAGTAGTCACTAGTGGCCGACCTAAAAGATTCAGAGTTAAATGCATGTTATGACTCCAAGCTAGAACCCAACAAGGGGAATGACAAGGAGAAGTAGATTATTGTGTAGAACCTATTCCCATCGTTGATACCGCAAAGGTCCAAAATATTGAGCCTAAATATCTAGAGGAGAGGCGGCGTCTCTTCCACTCACATATGTGGGTGAAGGGTTCTCCATTGTAATTCATTATCAATATTAGGAGCCAAAAGAAACTCATCTTAATAGAGGTCATTGAGTGGTTGGGCCTACTGACCACATCACATCCATATCCATACACCATTGGGTGGCTCCACCAAGGACAGGATCTTCATGTCATCCAACAGTGTTGCCTCCCCTATAGCATCAAGTCCTTTGTTGTAACAAAATTTTGTAGACCAATTTTATTTTATTTTTATTATTTTTTATTTTTTATTTTTATTTTATTTTTATTTATTTTTATTTATTTTATTTATTTTATTTATTTTATTTTATTTTATTTTATTTTTTCTAGAAATAAAGCTTTCTATTATTTTTTATGTTCAAGACAAATAAGATATGTTGGGCCCTACACCTCACTTTCTAAATATAGGTAGTTGATCTACACAACCATAGTTTTGAAATTCATAACTATTGAAATAAAGGTAGTTGATTCTCATAAAAATGCACATCATTATTAAATTATGATATATATCAAATGTGCATACTTTTATTTATAGTCAATTCAAGTGTGACCATGTATTCCACATTTTTTTGGTTTCTTATAATAAAAGAAATATTTTGGACTTTTGGGGCAATACATGTTGAAAAAATGTAGCAAGAAAGTCTCAATTTGACTTTTGCCTTAGTCAAATTGAGTAAATCAAATTTCCACATCAGAAAGACAACTTGGAGGTAGATAACTAGTGTGACATGGCTCTTGTCACTCAGTTAGCTCAGTAAATTTGAGTAAGAGGGCTTGGAGTTCCGTTATGCATGTTTGATTGCTAAATTTTATTAATCAAGTTCTGTTATTTTCACTTGTATTCAATTAAGTAACCTCTAACTATTTGTAGAGTTAGTTGAAGGTCAGTTGTGTAGTGGGACAACCGTCTAAGTAGAAAATCTATTAGTTAACTGATCAATCAACCCAAAATAGCTAGTGCATGCAAGGAATTCGAGTTCCTTAGCTGAAGTGGAGATGACAAGGCAGTGTAACAAGTTGTTGTAAACTAGTTTGAGTGTACATGTGTTGCATGAGTTAGAAGATCAATCCTTGGTAATTGTGCAATCAATTTGGGGGAAATTCCTAAATAATAGGGGCTAATTTCCTCAGGATTTTCACAAGGAAATAGGAGGCTAAGTGAGCTAATATTTGGCTAAGTGTTGTCCAGAGTTGTTCATTAAGCAAAGGGAACAATTATTCTTTTGCAAGTTGAGATATGAGCTAGAGCAGGCAATTGTAATAGTTTCTCTATTCATCTAATTAATGCAAAGAGGCTTGAGGGGGTTTTCCCAATTGGGCTCCCCTAAAATCACTGTGTATTTGTGTTTTTGCTTATTGCATGTTTATGCATGTTTTTCTAAATTGTGAATTTCATTCTATAGATCATTAGAGTAGAAGTGTGTCTCTTGATTTTGGTTTAGTTTCTTAAGCAATTGCAATTCTATCAAATTTATACATCATGTCGGAGCCTCTGAATTCACATTAGAACCATCATTTCAAACTGAGCAATTTTTCTTCAGGATCGGGAGAATGTCATCCAACAAACTAAGATTGGAGTATGCCCTGGACGGTAGCTCGAACTTCATAGTATGGAAGGATTGCATGGAAGTAGTGCTCAATGATAATGGTGTGTTAGAACATACTAAAACTGATATTGCAAAACCACCATAGATAGATGCACAACAATTATCCCAATGGAAGAAGGATGTTTCAAAGGCCATGAGAATTCTTTTGGAAGGTGTGTAAAACCATCTGGTCTAAAATCTCCATGGAAAAGAGGCACCATTTTCTATATGGAATGCATTAACTGAGCTATTCAAAAATAACAGTGACTATAGAAAATTAGCCCTTAAAGACAAACTTTGAAACATTAAGATGTAGAAGAATGATATTATTTTGTAGTATCTCTCTAGATTCACACAAGTTTAGGATGAGCTTGGAGGGGTTGGGGTGAATGTTGCAGAAGATGACCTAGTGAGCCTAGCTTTTCTAGGCCTTGCCAAATCCTAGCACAACTACTAGGTCTCTGTGAATGGCAGGGAAAAATTACTAAATTGGAAATATTTGTGGTCTAATTTGGTTCAAGAAGAGTTCAGGAGAAATTACCAGGATGGAACATCATCCAACGCTGAGGATGAAGAAAATTTTGCATTGGTTGGAAAGGGGAAGAAGGGAAAAGGGAATAAGACCCAAAGAAAACCTAATCTAGCCAAAATAATGGCAAGAAGAAATACATGAGAAAGATAATGCTTCCACTACCACGAGTTCGGGAACTATGCAACAAAATGATCATAGACAAATTCTAATAAGAAGCCTTCAGGAGGAGGAGCAGGTGAAGCACTAGCTTCACAATTCGAATTATACTTCACCCTAATAGTATGTATGGCCAACACTATTATGGGGAGTGTGTGGTACCTTGATTATGGTGCCTTGTTCCATGTGAGAGGGTGCAAGGAACTTTTTAGTAACCTCGAGGAGAAGGATCTCCAGTTGCATATTGAAATAGGGGATGATAGGAGGTACAATGCTATAGGAATTGTTATTGTCACCTTTGAGACGGATAAAGCCTCTCCTTTTTGCCTCAAAGACGTTAGGGAACATAGCTACTGAGAAATTGAAGCAAACCAGGGTTTGAGTGAAGAACCTATTGTTTGGTCAATTTAGTATTCCTAAATTGATATCATTAATTGTCAACCCGGGGCTCGTAAGCTGATGAAGTGAAGGTGTACTATATGTACTTAAGCAACCTCTTGTCGTTCGGGGGTGTTGTTTGTGATTAACTTATCTTCCTAAGATGGAGTGATGTATTTATAAACAAATGAATGATGGTGTGTGTGGAGTGAATTCTAGATGAGTGAGGGTGTATGATTAGTGGTTTCTAACTACTTGCTGAAAAGGAAAACTTGAAGGAAATAAATGAATTAAAATGAACTGAAAGCAAAGAACCACTTTCTAATGGTATTAGACACCATTCATTCTGCTGCAAATAAAAAGTAAGAAAATCACTTAAAAGACCAATGATAATGTTTATCTCTTCCTAACTCTCTGCCTCTAACACATAGTATTGTGTAAGACACGATTAAGAAGTAGCTAAAGGTAAGTCTAAGAAATGATAAAAGTGAAAAAAATCTACTTTAAAGACTAGTGATAATATTTGGCTCTTTCTAACTCTCTGCCTCTATCACATGGTACTGTGTAAAGCACGATTAGAAAGTAGCTAAGGATTAGTCTAAAAAGCACCCAAAGCCAGCTGCAAGTGATTAGTATTCTGATCTCTAAAAGATAAACAATTTATAGTAAGAGACCATTTATATGTTAGCAGACAGATTTGAGAAATAAACTAAAAAAATTAGCTATGGAAATAAAGTAAAAGGCAACAACTTTGAATCTGTCAACTGAAACTACCACTAGATATAAAGCAAACACATAAACACACAAGTAATCCTGGGTCAAAAACCTGCAAAAGAACAATGCTGATCAGCTTAAAAGAAAGGATTCAAAATGAATTAAAATGAAGTGAATTATGCTATACATAGGTCAAGAAAAGGAAATGTTGAACATAAAAATACTATACAAGGCTAATATGAACAGGGGCCCTCCATTCACATAACCCAAAGAAGACTCAAAGTGTTGAAAGCTTCAAAACAACACTGCTTCTATTACTCCATGTGCAGAAATTCACAGTCAAGAGTGCTAGAACAGCACTATTAAAACAGAGTCTTGGGAGTGCACGAAAATTATAACAAGTTCATAAAAATACAGCAAGTAAAAGTTAACATAAGCATACGCAGACGAAAGTATTTATAGGCATCTGAAGGATATCCTATGCGTGCTGCTAAAACTGAAAATAAACAAACTGTCATGCGTAATTAAAACTGCAATAACACGTCATGAGCCTGCGTGGGTGAGCTGGAGGTCCTGGTCGTCATGGGCATTGAATCCAGAGTTGGATTATGTCCCCCACATCCTGCATAACACGGGAAAGTCACCGTTTGAGCTGATGTGACCCAACAGCTTACGCATCACCGTTAAGTTGCCTTCGTTGACCGGATCTTGCCCCTATTTGACCGGAGGTACAGATGACGTGGATGATTGAACAAATGGCACAGGAACCTCGAGCACCTTGATACCTAAGTACCCATGTGGCTCTTTTGGCAAAATGGCACGTGGAACCTTGAGAACAACAAAAAGGCTGCGGAATCTCCAGATGGTTGCGGAATCATCAGATAGCTACGGAATCGGCAGAGAGCTGCGGAATGCCTGTAAATATGTCAAAATCTAAACAAAACAGTCACACATTAGCAAAGCTCACTTGATCATGCTTAATGACATCTAATGAATGATCTGGGTGGTTTTACATGGAAAATGAGGCGAAAGAGAGAGATAAGTGATGAAAAACAGTAGGTAATAGTGGATGATGAGGTGTAAGTTAGAGGCTCATTCATCAATATCTTTTTTACATCCATTTGATAGATATTCCATCCCATTGTAGTAGCCAATGAAACCAGGGATCTTATAGTAGTGTATATTATGATAGGTGCAAAGTTTTCTTCATAATCTATGCCTTCCTTTTGATATAAACCCCTTGCAATGAATCTATCTTTCTACTTATCTATGCTTTCATTAACAATGTGCTTGATCATGTAGATCCATTTAGAAGTGACAACTGATTTGTCACTTTGTTTAGGAAATATTTCTCAAACCCCATTCTTTATGATGGGCTGATATTCTTCCTGCATTTCCTTCTTCCATACTTCTTGATGAGAAGCCTCTGCAAGTGTAGTCGGTTCAATATCTATTAGTTTTGTCATGTATGCAACATATCCAAAATTTATTTTTTTGTCTTTTACTTTCTCTAAAAGTTCCTTTCGCAGCTCCATGTCCTTCAAAATATTCAAGAGTAGCTTTTAACCAATTTGGCATGTTGCTTGTGTTGGGTATGATCACAAGTTGAATATGCTCACTTGATCCTTCTTCTTCTTCTTTAACTATAGTAGGATTGTCATGGTGCTCTTCTTCTTCGAATAATGGTATGTCTTCATCATCGAAGTCAATAGGAATATCTTTGGATATTTTGTAGGCATGATTTTCATCAAATATAATATCCCTACTTACTTAAATATGTCTTCCTTCCTTGATGTAGATTCTATATGCCTTTGAAGAAATACTATAGCCAACAAAGATCCCTTTAATGCTTGTAGAAACTAGCTTCTTTCGTTTGTCCTTTGGAACATGGATATAAGCGGGACACCCAAAGAATCGAAGATGGACCACAATTGGCTTCTTTTTTGTGAATGCTCCCTTAGGTGTCATGTTCTCAAGAATTCTATGAGGAATTATATTATATATATATATATATATTGTTTTCATTGATGCTTCTCCCCAAAGAAATTTTGGAATGCCTTGATCCAAAATCATTGTTCATATACATTCTTCAATAGTCCTATTTTTCCTTTCAGCTACTCCATTTTGTTTGAGATAGTAGGGAACAATGAGATCCCTCTTAATTCCCACTTATTTGCAATATGAAATTATTTATTTGGAAGTGAATTCCCCTCCATTTTCAAATCACAAAGTTTTTATTCTTCTTTCAGTTAGGGTCTCTACTTCATATCTAAACTCCTTGAATTTCTCAAATACTTCATCCTTTTTCTTGAGAAGGTAGAGCCATGTATTTCTAGAGTGATAATTAATGAAGGTCACATAATAAATATGACCTCCAAGTGATTTGTTAGACATAGGCCCACACACATCTAAATGAATAACGTCTAATATTTCTTTAGACCTTGTTTCACTGTTTGTAAAGGGTTTCCTTGTATTATTTCCCAAAGCACATCCCTTCCAAATTCCTTCACGATCTTCTTTGATATTGGGGATGCCATTTACTAATTCATTAAGAGAGGGAATTACCTTGTAATGTAAATGTACATATATTCTATGCCATATCTCAATGGGATTTGTTTCCATGTGAACTAGGGCTTGAGGATATGATGTTATGGCTCTATATAGACTTCCTTCACGTACTCCAATACTCCTATCTTTATCAATGCTTGAATCTTTTCCCCAAACCAGAACTTTTCCATCTACAAAATAAAATCTATCTCCTTTATCTTCTAAGCAAGAAATTAAAATTAATTTCTTTTTTCAAACCTGGAACATAGAGTATATTGTTGAGATGCAACTTTGTTGCATTTTCTAGCTAAAAGAAGTTGATCCTAGGCCTCTAACCAGATAAATTTTGTTGTTTCCCAACTCCATTGCATGAGAAGATGATTCCTTGGATAGAGTGTGAAGTTGTTTATTTTACCCTGTCACGTGCCTTGATGCTTAAATATCAATAATCAAATGCATTTTCATCATTGAGTGAAGTTGTAAGTGCAACCAAGAATCCTTTGTGTTTGACCTTATTGAATAAGTTGTAGATGATTCTTTTGTCTAGATTCCTGCAATATTGAATCCCAATTTCAAGTATCTTATCATACAAGGAGTAACCATTTATTTCGAGCCAACAAAGTGATATCAAATCATCCTTAACCTTAGATCTGATACCATGTTGTGAAATCAATGCTTCGTAGAATTAGGGTTTGATTCCTCTTTCTTGATAATTACTTGTGAATGATGCTAGCTTATTTTACTTATTTATTATATTATCTTTTCATTAATCAATTACTAAATTATGTGTGTATGAATATCATAAGAAAAAGAGACACAAGATATAGGCACTCAGCCAATGAAAAACCCCTATCTAGGGGAAAACCCAGTCAAAACTATTATTGCAACAGTTTTCACGAGATAATCCAAGACTCTTTGACCTAGAAACAAACTTCCTCTAATCACCAAGTCACCACTTCCTTCCAACAGCTTTGATCTAGACCTTTGACCTTGCAACAACAAAACTTCGATCTATGCAACAACAACACTTTGACCCTAGAAACTTCGACCCCAACAACTGCAAAAATTTGAACCCTGCAATTAGCAAGTAACTTCGTAGAAAATAGAGAGAGAGGTAGCCCAAATTTTCAATCCTACAATTATCCTTTTTCTCCTTGAACTTTCACTTTTTTTGCACTGCTTCTTATGTATATTGAACTTGTTGAGTGGATGAGAAAATAGATCAAACTTCACTTCTATATATAGCCTTCTTTTGGGTCAAATTTCTCTCATGTAGGTCAACTTCATCAAGCAAGGTCCGACTTGGTGTGGAGGTGAAAAATTACATATTTGACTCAAAAATAATTTTTTTATATCATTCAAAAGCCTAAGAAGGGTCTCATATAATGTACAATGACTTTAATATCTCAATATAAAACCTAGGAGTCCTAAATAGGGACTCTTACCTATTAAATGATGACACAATAATGAAACCTATGCTTTAATAAGTCATTGTAATAATAATAAAATTTATTTTTTCATTCTTTTGACGAATACATTTCATAATTACTTAAATAAAATTATGAAAACCAAACCTAGTTACACTCTTCAACATGTATAATAGTTATAAGAAATATGTAGAATACATGTCGAATCCTGGTAGCCACTAATCATTATCCCCAAAAAATTATCACTGCACAAAGCTACACATTAATCTATCAGTGTTTAATTTCACATCACTGTCACTACACACTACAAATCGCTTCTCGTGAATAAAAAGTCTTCAACGCACAACCACTGTCATCATTATATCAGGCTACACATGATGTTGCAACCATCTAGTCATGCTATCAAACGAAGGCACAAACAAAGGTGCCTCGGGTCATCCCTATGAACTTCTACTAGTGCTCTCAAACTTTTCCCTCGAAGAGCTACTAGCATACGTGTAAACATTACTGCTCAACTGGTCAATCCTTGATATCTATCTTTAAGTCAATATGCTTGTATAACTGGATGATAATGCCTCAAGACTTGTTTCCCTACAAAGTTACAATTGTGTCACTTGTACACTCTATCTAGGTCATCATTACAAGATAAATCCTTAGGTCATCACTGTCATAGGTGTAAGTATCTCAAAATACAGATCAAGTCAAACTCAAGTTGTCAACTCACTGTTAATGTCTAGATATTATTATTATATCACAATAAGGTGAAAGTCAAACAACATATAATGAACACTGTGTCAATGACCATTTTTCATCATATTTCTAGCTATTTCATCTGAGTCACTGATAACTCTAGTTGTCACATCAATGATTACTAACACAAGGCCATGTCAAAGTCCAAAATGTTATTATGGTCAATATATTTATGTCAAATACTTGTATTCATCAAAGGTCTATCAAGTATGCACATACATAAGAGTTTCTTTCACATGTGCACATATACACTTCAAAGAATTACTTTACTCCATTGTTACAGGTCTTACAAAGTCACAATTTCAAGTCAATTTTTGTCTCAACTAACAATTGTTAACTTATTTTCAAATGACAGTCATACCAGTTCTATCAATAAAGTTAGTTATATGTCAAGGACAATCACTTCAAACCACTACTTGAGAGTCCTTATGATGATTCTTGTAGGATAGTATTCAAAACTCTAACAGTTGTAATGATTAAATAGTCATAACCTTAAGTACTGCAATCTGACAATCTCTGATACAAACTTGGTAATGGTTCCTAAGTCAACAAAAAAATACACAGGTTTGAAACTTGAGATATCATTAATTTTTATTATTGTAAGGTCGCATAAGGTAAGTGTTATGGCATGATGATCATTTGTCATTGTAGAGAGGTTTGCAACAAGATGCACATGATGTTGTTGGCTCAATAAATCAAATTCAAACTATCATCATAACAACTTAGAAATCAATCATTGGTTTAGTGCATTTGATCCTACCAAGGTAACTGTGAAGTCAATGATTGGCTTAGTGCATTTGTTTCTTGAAATTGTTCATTGATACAATAATATTACTTCCATTGTCTTACGGTGAGAATCAACGTCATATATTGACATTTGTAGGTGAAAAATAAAACTTTCACTGCACCAACTAGAAGTAAAATGGTCCTATAACAATTCTAAGAAGTAAAAAAACTAAGGTCAGCCTTAAAGACCAGACCTAATGACAATCCTAAACGAACCTTAACAAATCCGAGATAAACATTACACCAAGTCTTTAAGTCACTGAAAAATTTGTCTATCTATATTCCAGTTCACTGTGTCAATTCATATGTTGTGTTATTTTAAGCCCAAAGATGAAATTCTTTTAAACAGGTTCCAAAATCCCAATTCAAAAAAAAATCTAATATCCCTCTCTTAGGATTTGTAGTCCACCTCAAGAGCCAAGATTATAATGTAGACTTATACCAACAAATATATAAATGAACCCAAGAAGATATTGCCAAAGAAGCTAGGTGAATTACTTGAGAAAAAAATATGCATAAGCCTTACCTTAAATACTCAACGTTTTACTCAAGGTCAAGTAGAAATTAAGAAAGTGTGAACAAGCAAGCAGCTGAGCAGCTTTCCCGATTGCAACAGAGCATGGAGGTCCTAAAGATAAGCCATGAATTCAATATATAGGCCAAAAACATGCAACTCCAAGAATTGCAGCAAGCCATGGAAAGATATAAAGAATTTCCTATTACCAAGGAATTCATAAAAGAGGCACTGGAACTGAATTCCCTCTTGATGAAATAGAAAGAGCACTTCTGCCAAAAGATGTCACATAATACTCCTTATCTGATCACTAGCAATCAGCTAACAAATAAGGCCATCAACCAGAGAACCGATTTTACTGATCTGAACACCAGAATCTCAGAGTTCATCAAATGGTAGGAAACCAAAGACGGAAGGAAAGCCAATCTGCTTAAGATTGAGGAGACACACAAAGACATCCTTTTCATGGATTGGGACGTGAGAATCAAGCAAGCTGAGCTAGTAGTGGCAAGGGAAGCTGGGGTATCGAAGAATATAATCAAGGTGGTGAACCACACTCTATTTGTCACCAACCTAGTAAAGGAAGGCAATCTAAAAGAAATGTTTGATTTAGGTGCTTTGCATAAAAGATGGCAGAAAAAGGCAGAGACTCAAAGCGAAAAAATAACAAAATTGACCAAGACCTACTGGGATTTGTATTGGAAATACCTTTTCAAGCCGCACAGTCAAATCATGACCCTTAACAGCTCACTTCATTCGACTTAGCAGATGCTGCCACCTCTCACCGATGCGATTTTTGCAGGACAGTTTAGGACACATTTTGGGGCACATCCTCAACTCAAACCAATGACCGATATATGTGATTTGAAGGACAAGCTGACAGACAACAAATCATCATCTTAGCCTCAGGTCATCAAGCTACTGTTTATTTTTAGAGTTAGTTAACTAGTTAGGAGGAAGGTTGTTTGAAACCTCCTCAATTTTTTGTATAATCTATTTTTCACATTAGTTAGAATAGTATTTATACCCTTCTCATGCATTTAGAGAAGGGTCCAAAATTTTATCAAAAAAATTTGTAAAGAATGCACTTTTGTAAGTTTATGAATGCTCTAGTGAAATTATGGAACATGATCGTTTCTTTTAGATATCAAACTACTTTCCTTTGTTGATGCACTATTGCGTTCTTGGGAGATAATTTGATTTGAAGAAAGGAGTTGATCCATGTCATTAGTCAAATGAGAAGAACTTTGCACATATGGTACTATTATCTTGTATGATTGATTATGTTTTTGTTTAATTAGTGTGATATTTATCCTTTCTGCTAAGCGTTAATTGCACTATTGTATGATGCCTAGCTGAAATTGTTGATTTTCATATATAACTCATCATATATGCGATATATTTTATAAATTTCTTTGACTAACTATTTAGTCAAAGATATTATCTTTATACGTTATCATCTTTGTTTATGCGTGATTGATCTTTATTATCACATGTTCAACAGATATCTTTGTAGATCGCATACAACACAAAATACCCGGGTTTATATTAGGATAAGTTATTTTAGAGATTAGCATGATAGAATAGGTCATTTAGATTATCATTATTCTATTGCAATCACTCGCGAACCACCCACTCTCATCTTAAAACCCACAATGGGAAACTGGTCCCATTATCCCTAGTCGAAGGCACCACTTTAAACGGAAAAGGAGTTGTCTTAAGGTCCTGACCGGGTGGTTAACCCCCATGTTGGGGTAGCATAATTCTGAGGCCACAAAAGGACACTGTTGTCACTCCAGGAAACTCTCCTAGGTTGTAACTCGGAGATGCCTGGTAACATATAAATCTTCAATATTGTTCTCTGAACTATTGGAATGGATGATGGTTTGGACCAAGTCCAATGACTGTTGCAACTCTATTTTCACTCAAGACATGCATGAACACACTCAGCTTTACAAGGCTTTAGACCACTAATGCTCAATAGTTTATATATTCAATAAATAGATGGAGAATACTGACTATACGAGCAGATGCATACATAAACACATATGAATGGCTAGCTACAGGAAGTAAATGAAGATTGCAAATCTAATTTATCAACGCAGAAATAAGATGACAGTTATCTGGCATTAGACATAGAAGAGAACATGAATAACGTATTCAAGTGCAAGCTTAGAACAGAAGAGAAAATGGGAATTGAACATGTAACAACAAAAGAAGGTTATATTGTTGGAATGAAGATGAGAAGCTTAGAGGAGCAGAGTCTCCACAGTCTCCAAAAGTTGAACCCTTGTTACTCTAAACTTTCAAATATTTATAGACCTTTACAATGCTCTCGAGCCTTCTGAGGCTCGAGAGGTCTTAATCTATCCCCTCTGTCTTTAACGACTTGATGCCATGACTAGGCACACATGAGCTCGGGCGTTTCTTCTTCTAACAACAGAGTAACCGCACTCTGGTAATTGTTGTGCTGTCAGGGAGCTCGCTCATGCCAGTGATGCTCCATGATCACTTTTGTTGGTTTTGGATGCATCGTGCTGTGGTTTTTTATCCCTCCAGCCTCTGTCTCCAGGCCTCTGTTTGGATGAGTGCATCGGGCCTTTGAAATCCTCTAAACGGCCGCTTTCTATTAACACAAAGAAATGTTGCAATACTGTGGAATTCCGCCAAAACACAGTTCATTTTAGACTTCAAAAGTCCTCAAATATGGTCTATTCCTCTATTGGGTCTGCCCTCAATCGCTATCGCAAGTCGCTTCGGCCTTGTTTCCAAGCTTCCCTTTGTATTTTGGAATACGTTAAAACTCGTGAAAATAACATAAAAATGGCCTATGGCGGATCTAAAAAAGTATACAATGGCTTTAAGGAACCCTTTCGGGTCCGACTTATTGCATCGGCGCTTCATCCTTCACCTTTCATTTAATAAACAAAAACTACGAAAATACATTAAAAATGGTGTTTGACGGATCTCAAAATCTATGCAATAATATTTATACAGCCATCGGGTCCGGCTAATTACACCCCTGTGAAACTCCGATGTGATATCGTGATGCGATTAGTCGCAATCACATATCGTCCATGCCCCGGGCCGATAAGCGCTCCTTGTATTTTCCGATAGCAATCCTGCGATGCAACGTGAGTTTTCGATCTGCGCGCTTGATCGACGATCCACGTTGCATCATTGATCGTCATCACAAGTTCCACACATCTGCGTTGATATCTTCCGATTGCGACTGCCAATTTCCACCACCGATTGTGATATGCCGATCAGATCTGGACCGTTGATTGGCTAGATCTTACGGCTGCTGTGCATTTCATTATTTATGCCTCCGATACTTAGTTTTTCACTGTTTCCTTGGGTTTTTGCCTCCCGATAATGCTTTTCTGCCATTCTAAGGGTTCTTCTCCTGCGATGATTTTGATCTTTGGCACGATTTTATTGGCTTTTGAAGACTTAAAGAGCATATTTGGACCCATTTGGATCAGGACCCAATGCAATTGTAGATGCGAGAGTAATATTTTGAAGTCCGGCTTATGGCCAAAGCGGAGCAAGAGGAGATGTAGCCGTCAGAGCTGAAACAGGAGACATTTCTGCTAAAAATAGCAGCACTGCACCTCAAGGGCTAACATTGGCTTCTTTTGGGGATGAAAGCATCCCTGTGAGGTTTCAAGAACCACAGACCAATGCCTTTCCTATAAAACCAAAATCAAATATATCTCCTGGTCTTCCATTGGGCATGGAGTTTATTTTGCATAGAAAATAAAAACTGAAAAACATATTTACAATATCAAGGCTTTAAAACCTTAAAAGAAATAAAGTTTCAAAAACCACCCATTGACTGGGCCACTAAAAACATCTTCTCCTTCCAGACTCTACAGAATAAAGGTATTGTTCTACTGAATTTGAGTGATGACAAACAGACCTGTCCATAAGGAGTCAAACTTACCATGATTACCTTTCTTTTCCTTCAATGCATCCCATTTGAGAACCTAGTCACCAACTTGGAAATTGTCCACTTTTGCCTTCCTTTCAAAGGTTTCTTTGATCCTCTTCTGATGAATTCTTGACTTCTCAACCAGCTACTCTCTGATCTGTTGTAATTCAACCAGGTTATTGATTCTCCTTACCATGTCATTCGCTTCATCATGTTCTTCTTGAAAGAATTAGGCCATAGGGAGAATCAACAGGATAGGAAAAACAACATCAGTGCCATAAACCAGCTTAAATGGAGAATTTCCTATGGACTTCTTGTTGGTAACTCTATCAGCCCACAGTGCAAACTTCAACTTGGAATCCCAGCTCTTTTTGTTGTCCTCCAACAGTTTTTTGATTATCCTTACAAGTCTCTTGTTAGATGATTCTTCCAGGCCATTGCCTTGAGGATAATATGAGGTAGAATGCACCAATTGAATACCCATGGATTCATTCATGTCCACCAATTCTTTTTCCTTGAAAGCTGCTGCATTATTAGTGACTAGTTTGGTTGGGCAACCAAATATAGTGAAAATATTCTCATTCAAGAACTTTATGACAACTTGATGATTAGCATTCTTAGTGGGTATAGCCTCAGTCCACTTGGTGAAATAATCATTGGCTACTAAGATCCATTTTTGCTGGCCACTGGAATGTGGGTTGATCTCACCTATAAAGTCCAAGCCCCACTACTAGAAGGGACCATTGGTGTATACTGGCTTCAAGGGCAGAGATTTTAGCTGTTGTCTTCTTGAAAACTCTGACATTTGTCACAAGACCGCACAAAAGACCACACATCAGAGAATAGAGTAGGCCAATAATACCCAGCTCTCAGGATCCTGTGGGTTGTGGTTTTCCAATAATGATGCCCTCCACAAATGCTAGAATGGAACCGGTGCATGACTTCCACATATTGTCCTTTATCTAGACATTTCAAGAGGATTCCTGATGGGTCTCTCCAATAAAGCAGGTTTTTATTAATGCAGAATTTGGCTGATCTAAGCTTAATGGCCCAGGCTTGACTTGAGCTAAGCCCTGGAGGTACTTCTAGCTTCTGCAAAAATGAACTATGTTGGAATACCATTCACAGGTGGCTAGATTTTCAGCCAAAGATTGATTATGCTTTTGCTCTTCTACTGCTTCCTCTGTCTGCTCATCACCTGAATTTGAACCCATGCAATTGATGTCTAACAAACTGAAATTTTCCTCAGCCATAAGTTTAGCCAAGCCCTGGCCTTTGACAATCTTGGTGGGCTTCACCTCTATGTTGAACTCTATGAATTTTGCAATCCATTTATCTCTCTTTCCATCAATATTTGGCTAAGTTAGAACATATTTTACTAAGGCCTAAGGTACATATGCAATCACTTTGGAATGCAGGATATAAATTATGAATGCCTTTAAAGATTTTGTGAGAGCATAAGCGTGTTTTCAATAAGGTCATACCATAGTTCAGCATCCCTCAAAGTTTTGTTGAAAAAGGCCACAGGGTGCTCTATGCCTTCATTATCTTTTTGCAACAGAACTACTGCAAGTGTATCATAAGAGGCAAAAGAGAAGATATAAAACTCCTTGGTGTAATCTGGGCTGATTAGAGTGGGAGCTTCCATGATATCTTGTTTGATGGCTTCAAAAGAGCTTCTTGTAGACATCTGTCCATTTTATTTCTGATCCTTTCTTCAGCATGGAAGTGATGTGCTTCACTAGTTCTGCAAAGTTTGGAATAAACCCCCTGACAAATTTGATCTTACCCAGGAAAGATTGAATGTCCCTTTTTGATCTTGGGATAGACAATGTCTGAATTGATTGAACTCTTGCTAGATCAATCTTCACACCTTCAGCAGAAACAATATGTCCGAGAAGTTTGCCTTCTTCTAGAGCAAAGTTTGACTTCTTTGGGTTCACAAAAATTCCAAACTATTGGCACTTTAGAAACACCTTCTTCA